>BRDA01092676.1:649-23373 GCA_036984385.1 Crenuchus spilurus
GGACAAGTTAGGGGTCTGTCCTGTACTGACTTCACGAGAACTCGTTCCGTGGATTGGAGGATTGACGAGGGGGGGAGCAGTTAGGAGGTTAGGTGCCTTGCTCAAGAGCACTTCAGTCATGTCCTGTCTGGGGATTGAACAGGCGACCTTTTGGTCACAAGACCAGATTAGGCCTTACCACTTACCACTAGGCCATGGCTGCCCCTGCTCAATAATAACGCTCAAACAAATGAAAACGTCACACTAAAGCAACGGCGTGCAGCACCACCACCTGAAAACGGGTGTGAAAAGAAATAGCAACTAAGAACTCTGAGAACAGGTGTACAAAACAAAGGCTGCTGACACCAGCACTCTCTAAAACAGAGCGTAAACCTGTAAGGGTGATGATAAATGTTCATTTATCCATTTCATTAGTCTTTTGTATTTATTTCTCATTGTGTTCTGTGTATAAAACTATAGTTGTTCTACATAAAATATATATTTTTAATATTTTGGAGTGCCTGGAACAGATTAATTGGATTTACATTATTTCTTATGGGAAATATTGCTTCAGTTATCATCGTGTCTGTTAATTATGATGAAAACCAAGGTTGCACTGTAATCATGAAAATATCATTGGCAAATAAAATCAAGTAAATAAATAAACTATATCAAATAAAATCTAACTACAAAATGCAATTACAGAATAAAAGTTTAGACAGCTGTAAATAAGAATTATTAAAAAAATAAATCATAAATAACTGAGTTTATAAAAGTGTGCCATCAGCTGCCTCAATGAAATCAGAGTCTTTATTGGTAGTTTACTCAAAGATGTCTGCTCTGTTCTGAATGGGTGTCCTCTTGGTGTACAGATGAGAGACGGAGAAGTAACATTATCAGCCATGACGTCACGCATCAGGAGGAACTGGATCGACATCCTGCAGAGACGCATCAGACCCACTGAATCGTCTGACATGACACAGTATGGACCATCTTTCAGATAAAATAAAATAGAACATAAAGAGATAAGGACATAAAGTGGCCCTTAACATATAGCAGTATAGCAGGGGGGTCCAAACCCAGTCCTGGAGGGCGGCATTCCTGCACAATTTGGTGATCTTCCTGATCAAACACACCTGATTCAGCTCAGCAGGTAATGAGCAGGTTTAATTGTAGTGTCACAGCAGGACAATCACCAAACGGCAGTATAGCAACAACATGATGTACAAAAATATATTAATAATAAGAGTAGCATCATCACGGACTAACACTGAACATTCAATATAAATCTGCAGCATCCAGTCATGCTGTTTGTGCCCAGGGCACCAAATGGGCTTGGACCGCTGCTACGCTTAGCCTTTACATACTCAGATTTCTTCTGACTACCTGAATCTTTACGTGATATTATGACTGTAGATGATGAAAGATCTCAAATCTTTACGATCTCACACTGAGAAACATTGTCTTTGACTGACAGGCCTCTCACCAAGTTTGGCCCAAAGTGGTGAATCATGACCCGTCCTTGCTTGTAGTTTTTAAAGATGCTCTTTTTTATTTGATGATAAAATGTTAATTGTCTAACTTTCAGGAACAGTCTTACTTTTACTTTTTCAGTCTTATTTTGTCTGTCCCAAATTTTTGAATTATGTTCGTCATTGAAATCACTGAAAGTCTTTGCTGTCTTGTCTGTTAAATAAAAGTTGAAGTGAAATAACAAATGAGATTTCAGACTGATTATCTGTTTAGAAAGTTTCCCAACTTTTCTGGAAATGGGCTTTGTAGATGCTGAAGAAAAATAAAGTCAGTAACTTTTGCCTCTTTCTTGTTTACCCACCTGGACAGCAGTTGCAGCGATAAGGAAAACTCATCACGTCTACATCGGCATGGTTCAAGGTCAGGGGTCACCAGCCCATATCAGGATGAGCCAGACATGATGTCATCTCTATTAACCAATCACAGGGAATCAGGAGTAGGGCGAGATAAAGAGCAGGAAAAGCGTCTGGAAGACCGGATTAAATGGTTTCAGGATGGAATCTCAGACAGAGAGTGCGAGAGTCCTTGGGATAAAGTGCAGCTGAAGAAGGGTACGGTGGCCTCAGTGGCTCACATGATGCCACAGATCTCTGAGACACTAGAAGGGGTGGATGTTGAGAAGAAATGGGAGGACTTTGAGAAGATTCCTTTAGGAGAGATGATGACGTTGTCTGCGGAATCACAACCTCCACCGGCAACAAATGAGGCGTTACAGAGAGAGGTAATTAAAAAGCATCAGTTACCTCTTACCATAGTCTGATCAATGGAATTAGACATCTATAGTCTATGATCAAGTCTTCTAATGCTGTGCTCCAGATACTTTGATACTTTCAGCTCAGTTTCAGTGTCCCCCACAAGTTGAGCTTATGGACATTAGTACAGATGTTTACTCTCCACCTGAAGATTAGCACATATTTTGTGCATTATGGGATGTCGCAGTGTTGTGTATACATTAGAATACAAGATTTTAAACAACCACAAACACTCTGTACACTAGAATAAAAGATATTAGTCCTTAAACAACCTCAGTAACCTCTATTGATAAGAAGAATAAGATATTAGTTCATAAACACCTTCAATAAACTATTATTAAGAAGTATTAGAGATATTAATTCATAAAAGCCCTCAATAAACTCTATGATTAAGAAAAATTTGAGATATTAATTTATAAACACCTTCAATAAACTCTTATTAAGAAGAATTTGAGATATTAATTCATAAACGCCCTCAATAAACTATAGTTAAAAAGAATATGAAATATTAATTCATAAATGCCTTCAATAAACTCTATTATTAAGAAGAATGAGATATTAATTCATAAACGCCCTCAATAAACTCTATAATTAAGAAGAATATGAAATATTAATTCATAAACGCCCTCAATAAACTCTATAATTAAGAAGAATATGAGATATTAATTCATAAACACCCTCAATAAACTCTATAATTAAGAAGAATATGAGATATTAATTCATACACCTTCAATAAACTATAATTCAGAAGAATATGAGATATTAATTCATAAACGCCCTCAAAAAACTCTATAATTAAGAAGAATATGAGATATTAATTAAAAATGCCCTCAATAAACTCTATAATTAAAAAGAATGAGATTTTAATTCATAAACACCCTCAATAAACTATAATTAAGAAGAATATGAGATATTAATTCATAAACACCTTCAATAAACTCTATTAATAAGATTTTAAACAACCTCAAAAACAATCTGTACACTAAAATAGGAGATATTAGTCCATGGACAACATCAGTAAGCTCAATTATTAAGAAGAATATGAGATATTAATTCATAAACATCCTAAGTAAACTCTGTTAATAAGAAGAATGTGAGAGTCTGCAAACAACCTCAGCATCTTAAATGTCCCCTGCTGATTGCACACAACTTGTGATAAACTTCCAGTGGAGATTGAACAGTTGGAATAAAGTCTATAAACTCACTGTGAACAACTTGAGAGTCACCAAAATAAATTAGAGGTATAAGAATGTATTGAAACACGAGTATCACAGTAATGCGACGGTCAGATATTCGTGTGGAGAGCTGGATTCAACTGCGGCAGAACATAATACAAACAGAAACCCAAAACACAAAGTGCCGTGTCCGGGGTTTGAACTGGCGCAGCGGGATGGAAACAAGCGCGGTGAACAGCACTAAAGTAGTGGAATTTGTTTAAGCCCTAAACTAGAGACAGATGCCCTGCCCGTCCCGGACCGACTTCAGTCCAAACCAGCAGTGGTCATAATATTGTAATATGACTGTATTGTTATCTGTGTGTTCAGGTCCTGTCTCTGAGACAGCAGATTGAGACTCTGCGTAAAGTCCGAAGTGGGGCTGGACCCAGCGTTCCCTGCGGCCCGGGAGCCCCCTGCACATCCAGACTGGAAAAGATAGAGAGAGAGCACAGAGAGAGACTACAGGAGATAGAGAGAGAGCACGAGAGAGAGAGGAGAGAGATGGACAGAGAACGACAGCAGCTGCTGAAGGAGGAGGCACAGAATGCAGCGCGAGGTGAATAGTGTCCATAGTGAAGGAAGATCTCTTCTAATGTAAACAATAATATCTATTGTGTGTCTGGAGCTGTGAGGCTAATGTAGCTAACAAGTAAATATAAGCTTATGTACACCAATTAGCATCACACTAACTACACGCGTACATCATCATGCTGTTGCGTCACACTGTGTGGAGATGTTCAGTAATGTCTAATAGACGTGATTATGTGAGTTATGACCTGCTGATATCTATGAAAACAGTACATTATACATATACAGCTTACAAACTCAGGCTGCTGCTGTTTTTACTGCTGATTTCTTTTACTTCTTCTCTTTCTGTCCCTCTTTCCTGGCAGCCATGGAGGTTCTTAGGAAGGCTCATCAGGAAGAGATGGTGAGACTGAGAGGAGGACAACAAACAGACTCCACATCCCTACTGTGAGTAAACCTTTAATGAGTCTGTTGCACAGTAACATGAGGTCTTACAGAGAAGCTGCAGAAGCTCACATTAATGTGTCTCTGAAGGGTTTATGTGTGAGCACAACATGCAGAGACTCGCATAGGCCACAGCTTCACATTTACAACATCTCAACCACACGCTGTGCAGATCTGCTGAGCTGTGCAACAGGAACGCTGAGGCTGTTCAGTAACATCTAACATCTGACTTTAGTTTTCATTTTCTGTACATTATATCTGTCTATCTATCCATCTGTCTGTCTGTCCATCTATCTGTCTATCTGTCTATCTATCTATCTATCTATCTATCTGTCTGTCTGTCTGTCTGTCTGTCCATCTACAGTATATATCCATCCATCCATCCATCTATAGTATATATCCATCTATGCATCTGTCCATCTATAAATCCATCCATCCATCTATATAGCCATCCATCCATCCATCCATCTATATATCCATCCATCTATATATACATCCATCTATCCATCTATATATACATCCATCCATCCATCCATCCATCTATCTATATATCCATCCATCCATCCATCCATCTATATAGCCAATCATCCATCCATCTATATAGCCAATCATCCATCCATCCATCCATCTATATTTACATCCATCCATCCATCCATCTATATTTACATCCATCCATTCATCCATCTATAAATACATCCATCCATCCATCCATCCATCCATCTATCTATATATCCATCCATCCATCCATCCATCCATCCATCTATCTATATATCCATCCATCCATTCATCCATCTATAAATACATCCATCCATCCATCCATCTATAAATACATCCATCCATCCATCCATCCATCTATATATACATCCATCCATCCATCCATCTATATATACATCCATCCATCCATCCATCTATAAATACATCCATCCATCCATCCATCTATATATACATCCATCCATCTATATATACATCCATTCATCCATCCATCCATCTATATATACATCCATTCATCCATCTATATATACATCCATCTATCCATCCATCTATCCATCCATCCATCCATCCATCCATCCATCTATAAATACATCCATCTATCCATCCATCCATCTATAAATACATCCATCCATCCATCCATCCATCTATAAATACATCCATCCATCCATCCATCTATAAATACATCCATCCATCCATCCATCCATCCACCTATAAATACATCCATCCATCCTTCCACCTATATATACATCCATCCATCCATCTATATATACATCCATCCATCCATCCATCTATATATACATCCATCCATCCATCCGTCTATATATACATCCATCCATCCATCCGTCTATATATACATCCATCCATCCATCCATCTATATATACATCCATCCATCCATCCATCTATATATACATCCACCCATCCATCCGTCTATATATCCATCCATCTATATATACATCCATCCGTCCATCCATCTATAAATACATCCATCCGTCCATCCATCTATAAATACATCCATCCATCTATCCATCTATATATACATCCATCCATCTATCCATCTATATATACATCCATCCATCCATCCATCTATATATACATCCATCCATTCATCTATATATACATCCATCCATCCATCTATATATACATCCATCCATCCATCCATCTATAAATACATCCATCCATCCATCCATCCATCTATATAGCCAATCATCTATCCATCCATCCATCCATCCATTCATCCATCTATATATACATCCATCCATCCATTCATCCATCTATATAGCCATCCATCCATCCATCTATATATATATCCATCCATCCATCCATCCATCTATATATCCACCTACCCATCCATCCATCCATCCATTCATCCATCCATCAATCCATCCATCCATCCATCCATCTATATATATATCCATCCATCTATCTATCCATCCATCTATATATCCATCCATCCATCTATATATACATCCATCATCCATCCATCCATCTATATATCAATCCTTCTATATATCCATCCATCCATCCATCTATATATACATCCATCCATCCATACATCTAAAGAGCAAAGTATTACACAGACTTATACTGTGTAAAGTATTACACAGACGGCTTCAGGATTATAAACACAGGTAGAAATAATTTACACTCACTGTACAAAAGGCCTCTTTCTCCTTCTATCTCTTCCTAACTTTTCTAACTATAGTCTTTCTCAGTCTATAGATTGTAGTCTTTATAAGGTGAAGACATCCAGAAAAGTAAAACGGCACTGACTTTACTCAAAATGATCACAAATAAACTAAAGCCAACATGGGTTCAATGTGAAATATCAAATAAATCATCATTGTACCAGCTGCTCTTGATTTCATGGTGAATGGACCAACACAAATGGTTCAGAAATGACCTGGAGTACAATTTTGTCAAATGACGGTACATTTAAAGTGAAGGAGAAGGTGACGTTTTAGAGATCAGTAATGATATTCAGGTAAAAATAAGGTATCGAGAAGACAAATGGAAGCAGTCAGGAAATGTAATGCATGATTTAATTTATCAAACATCTAAAGACACAGAAAAACAGCAAAGACATTAAACTGAATGAAAAGATGAACAATAAGAATTAAGAGAATAGAGTTTTGGGGGATGGTTAAGTGCCTATGTCTCTGGAATAAAAGAACATCCGGCTGGGTTGCCAGTTTGTCTGAAAAGTGTTCTGCATGGGCAGTTAATTGATTTTCAATGGATTCATTCAAACAATGAAACAAATCAATTAAGTCATTAAAGTTTACACCTGTTCATTAGTCAGTGAATAAGCCATAATGGCTGGTTTCCCCAGACTTCAGATGCTGAAATTTGTGGTAAAAGTTTATCTTTTGATGACTCTTACACTGTTTTTTTTGACTGACATTTCTTAATTACATTATGAAGTGAAGAAATTGCTGAATATGTGGTATCTTCTTACAGCCTTCTCCTGCTTTGTGGGCATCAATTAGCATAATTTTCAGAGTGCTGAGAGATGCTCACCATTTCTGTTTTTGGAGGTTTTGAGAAGCTGTTCTCTTATCATCTATTACATCCCAGAACTTCACATGTTCGCATTGTTAGGAGATAATCAGTGTCATTCACTTCATCTCTGAGTGTTGGTAATAATAAGAGTTTGTGTGTTTTTGCAGGCCTGAGTCTGTGTCTCTTCAGCAGGAGTTAGACGGTCTCTCTGAACAATATTCTCAGCGGTGTGTGGAGCTGAGCCAAATTCAGCTCACGACTGGACACAAACAAACACTCGTCCAGGAAAAAGAGAGGCAGGTGGACCAGCTACGCAAAGAGAACCAGGTACCAGCAGAAAGAACGAGTAAGAACACGAATAGAAGCAGCACTTTTCAGTGTTGAAGACTATCAAAACCTTCTTTGAAAAACATTAAGCTGGGCCCCGAGTGGGTCGCTGACACTATGACCAGGGGATCGCAGCTAAGATGCTGACACTATGACCAGAGGATCGTGAGTTCGAATCTCGGTCATGTTGTTTGCCATCAACGGCCGGAGCCCAAGAGAGCAAAAATTGTCAGTGCTCTCTCTGAGCGGGTAGATGGCGCTCTCTCTCTCTCTCTATCACTCTCACATTGCAATATCTGTTGGCTCAGGCATCTACTGATTGGTCCATTCAGAGCTGGGAATCCTGCGCTTTCCTCTGAGCACGTTGGCTCCCCAGTGACGGTGTATCAGCGGTAGTTTGAAAAGAGGTGGTGGCTACATCACACGCAATGGAGGAGGCTTGTGCACGTCTTCACCCTCCTAGAGTCAGGGACAGTGCAAAGTGATGAGGAGAGCCCCCTAATTGGATGGGATGGGCTAATTGTCTACTACCACATTGGGAAGGAGAGAAAATTGGCAAAAAAAACAATAAACTTTGAAACGAGATTTTAATTTATTCATTTGAAGCTCTCCTCTGCAAAAGTAGTGCATGATGCTCACTATACTACCCTAAAGAATGTACAGCTAACAACATCACTCAGTCATTCTCAGCACTGCAGTGGCACTGATGTGATGGTGGTGTGTTAGTGTGTGTTGGGCTAGTGACAGAACACTGCTCACAGGATGCTGTTGGTGGTTGGTGGTCTATTCTCATCCCAGAAGTGACACTGATGTGTTTAAAAAGCATCAGCATCTCTGCTGTGTCTGATCCACTCGTTACACACGCTAACCACCACATCAGTGACACTCCTAATGATCCAGCACCCTGTGGGGGTCCTGACCATTGAATAACAGGGTTTAAAGAAGGTTCACAAAGTAAACAGATGGACTACAGTCTAATTGTAAAACCACAAAGTGCACCTGGACAATGAGTGTAGATACAAGGAGGTGGTTTTAATGTTATGGCTGATCTCTTCTGGAAACTTTGGACGTTAACCATAATAGCCAAGCAAACTAGGCTACCATAAACAGGTCGGTCTATTTGGAGACTCTTCGTTTCCTTTGTCCACATAAACGACTAAATGTGGCAACCGGAGTATAAGCGGGATAACAGCCATAATGAGTGTTTATACCAGATGAATGAACTTGGTGGAGGATACTCGTCTTTGCTTCTGCCTCGTCCATTCATTTTGTATTACGAGACACCTCATCACCTTACCCCTTACTGAGTAATGAAGGCAATACTTAGCGTAAAATGAGACTCTTAGCATCTCATGCAGAGGTGCACATTCCTGGTCCTGGAGATCATGTCGAGTTTAGCTACAACCTTAATCTAGCAACACCTGATCCAAAAGACCTTCAGGATCATCTGAATATCGGAGTCAGTGTTGGATCTGACGTCTCCAGGATGGTAAAGCTCCAGGCACAGAGTGGGCACCTCTGGTCTAACATATGCCAAACCTTCACATATGCCTTTATTATTACATGAGCACTTCGGTCAAGTCCAGGGGATTGAACTGTCCTCTTGGTCCCACTTCTCTAACCTTTAGATCCTCAGTTTACACCCTCACTGCCTCCAGCCTACACACAAACTAGGCGGAGAAGTAGATTTAGGGTTCATACAAGGAGGAAAAGGCACTGCTTACAGTGTGAAACAATATGAAAAAGACATAGAGTCAACAATATTTGCTTCATGTCCATGAACATAATGTTTTGGTGTATACTACACAAGACTGTGAACAGCATGATAAGGCTATGGAAGGAGATAAGCTTCACTTCTGCCACTAAGAGTGTTCATTTGTCAGTGCAGTTAAGCTCTGTTAGCGCAACCACGACTTCCTGTTTCACACTGTTTACAATAACTCATGACCATGTTAGTCATACCAGAACTGAGCTCAGACCAGTTGTCATTGTTCTGGTCTCCATCCTGTGTATCTTTTTGTTCCCCGCCCATGTCACACCTCTTGTCATTGTATTCACCTGTGTCTTGTGCACCTGCCCTTGCCCTGATTACCTGTATATATGTTTACTGCCTTTTCCCTCTAGTGTAGTAATAGCCAATCAACCCACCTCTCTCAATCATTTATAATGTCCCTGACTCCATCGATGCAGGTGAAGTCAGCCACCCCTGCTTTTCAAATCACTGCCAATACAAATCGCAGGATCTCCAGCAATGATTCATCAACTAACAGACACCTGAGCCAGCCGACATTAATTAGTAGTGATGGGGAGAGAGCGCCATCTACCCACCCAGAGAGAGCACAGTCAATTTTGCTCTCTCATGCCCCGGGAGCTGATGGGGATCGTCTGGCCTGATCTCGAGGCACTAAAATTGTGAACGTCATCGTTATCTTGCATATATCAGTCTATGCTTTGTTTCTGGTCAATAGTTACATCCTGTCTCACCTACACCAGTGAGCTCATATCAGTCCTGCCACTGTGTCACTTTCTGATGCCTTTTCCTTTTGTTCAAACAGGAGCTGCAGGCACGTCTGACTGAAGAGATGAGCCTCATGAGATCCTTCATTACGGGTCAAAAATCAGGGGTCGTCTCCATGGGCAGCTATGAGCAGACCTCCAGCGAGTTAGAGGTAAAGGGTGGTTACCCAGGACCTGTAAAGGGGATCGTTTGTGACAAGTCAGCCATGATGTTTAGTACATTTGCGTTCATTTGTGATGTTTGGCTTAAATATCATTGTAGGGATTCATTTGATGCTTTCAGCCCAAGTTCTGTCTTTCACATGTCTGAGGCCTCACTGTATCACCTTTAGAAGTCAGCCTGGAGAGGCTGTTTGATAGATTTTTTATGATATGCTGCCATCTAGTGGCAGTAAATGATGAGCTCTGCTTCTCCTGAATTGCTTTTCTTTGCTGTACATTTGAAGGAGCATAATTATGAAGGGTTTAGTCCATTTAAGCTGGAGTTTAATGTGCTGCCCTGTATTGCAGGTGATTCTGAGAGTGAAGGAGAATGAGATTGAGTACTTACATAAGGAAATCAACTGTCTCAGGAATGAGATCCAGTCTCTGACTAAGGTAAATTTTAGGGCTCTGTATTGGCAAGAATGTATCATGTTATGATATAATATATTGGGATATGCAAGTGTTAGAGCACTGTCTGTCAGACAGTGGGTTGGAGAGTTTTTCCTGGACCTGGCAACCTGGGTCATTCTTTGTGGCGTTGTGAGTGGCGCAAAAGACACTTAGAAATCCGATTTGAGCGGCCAGAGTGTCCGGATTGAGACGGGTCTGTACATCAGATTTCAAACCATCTCCAAATGTGGCGTGGATCAGATTAGCAAAAATTGGATTTCATGTGGTTTTTGGCTGTCCAGACTGTTAAAAATCAATCTGGATACAAGCATAGGCCAAAAAATAGTTTCTTGGTTTGACTTCTAGCTGGCTTTGCGGGAATCGTGGCCGTAAATATGGTCTCTTGCTAAGATTTAACGCAGCAGCTGTGGCTAGAAGTGACTAGAAGGTTGCTGGTTTGGATCTGGACCTGAGTGAAGTGCCATTGAGCAAGTCATCTCACCCCCAACTGTTCCCCAGGTGCCGTGGTTCACTAGTGTGTGTATGTGTGTTTCTACAGATGAGTTAAATGCATCTAATTCTTCTTTGTGCAAGCATGTTCGCTAATGATTGTGCACTTTCACTTTAGCTTTAAATTCATACATAAAATACAAATATACATCAAATCTGAGTAAAAGAAAAGGTTTTTCAGTCACTGTAACGTCCAACATCACAGCACTGCACTTTGTTCAGTCTGATTTGATTAATTAATTGATTGATTGATTAAAAATCAGTGCTGTTTTTCACTACAGTATCACAAAACACAATATCGTGTTACCCAAGTGCATCAATATTTTCTTACAGCCCTGTTAAGCAGAATTGTTTGTTTTAAAATGGAACATCCTTCACTGTAAACAATTTGATTTAAATCTACACATGCATTACATCACATTAAAAAATTAAATTAAATTCAAACATATATGTGTGTAATATATATGTGCACAAAACTTAATTGTAACTTATTATGAATATGTAAAAGTTACTCATATCGGCTAAATCCCAAACAGTGGCTGGTACATATTAGTGCCGTGTATTAGGAAAAAACCTGGTGATACAGTTATTACGATTCACTATGTTGTGAAATATTGCGATACTGTATGCAAGGTGATATACTGTGATTTTTTAAATCATACAGTATTTTAGAAAAACAGCTAGGTTTGCTGACACTACTTGCGCCATCTAGTGGTCAGGTTTATAAATACAACACAAATGAACGAACCAATCATTACATGTAAACTATTCATCAAAATGTTTTTGAGAACTGATACACAGAACATAACACTGACACTCCTGTATTTTCATACAGCACTAGTACATAAATAATCTCCCTGGACATAAAAATTAGTCACCTTAAAAATTAAGTAGACCTGTATGACTGTACGCTTCCATACACCTGCAGATTCAGCTACTTCCTTCACACTCTGACCTTTATCATTAACATAGCCCCATCATCCTTATGTAGTGCCATCTGCAGGAGCCTGAAGTTACTACTTACATGACCAATTTTGATGCTGATATAAAATATTTGGCAGCAGATTTAGAATAGTTCAAGCTTACCATATTCAGAAGTCACATATAACCTGATCTCACGTTCACTCCTCGTGCTCTGTATGTGTGTATGTGCAGGAGAAGGAGGAGCTGAGTGAGCGCTATAAGACTGTTTATGTGGAGCTGAGTGGAACGAAGGGTCTCAGTGAGCGAGAGATAACGTCTCTTAAAGAACACCTCCGACTGACCAGTGCTGCCCTGGAGGAGGAGGAGGAGCATCTCAACAGCAGCAGCGCTCACTAAGATAATGGACAGATGGTTTCATCTCTATAATTACTGCAGAGCAGCTGCATGTAATGCCTTAAACTGACTTTGGGTTTGTACATCGTTATCACATGAATACAATACAGGAAACTGTTCCTTCGTTTAAGGACGTGATATATTTTATTCATGAGGAATAGCAATTTAACTGAAGTCAGTTTACAGCTTCACTTCATCTGGTTTGTGTTTGGACAGCAGGGGGCGCTGATTATTGAAAGTCAGAGGTTATTACTCATGAATATTGCACATTAAGCCTTCTTTATTTTATGAAAATGTTTAACTTAAGTGATAAATTACAAATAAATTATATTTAAAAATGTCCATCAGTTAACATTTACATATCTGTGCATCCTTTATTAACTCAATAACAATAAGGCTCAAGAGTCTCCACAGCCGTTCAAGATGTTTTATTTCATCAAAACAAAACTGTACATGCGAACACGAGTGAAGCCGAGGAGATCTGGCCTCACATTTTATGTTTTAAAGGAATAATTACAAATAAAAGCAAGCTTTGGAGTCGAGCAGTGGATGGTGGGATGTAAACAGAAGGTGAGAAGGTGGGGTTGATACTTTATTGCATTGATCCCTCCGTAGCGTTATCTTCTCCAATACAAGCACCTCTTCAATTGTTCTCCACAACTACAACAACAGATAAACAAAACAAGAAGAGAAAAGATCAGCACAGTGAACAGATATGAGTAAAGGAACATCAACTTTAAAGCGTTTAGTTTCAAAGTCAAAGCTTTTTTTAGTACTTTACATGATGAAGAACCTATTGTACATGTTTCTTTTAAACAGAAGCATTTTAGTGGGAGGGTGAACATCTGTTTTGGCTACTAGGCAAAATTGAGCCACATATCACATTTTCTAACTTTTCTTAAAAGGGACACAAAGTGCATTTTTTGTTCATTCTCCTCTGTTTAAATTATTCTCTGTCTGCACAGAAGCTATGCGACTTTGGTCAGGGTGAAAGAGGCCCAAATATGGCTTTAAATGCCCATTTATAACCCTATGATTTTAAGGTAAGCGCAAGAATAATTTGACGTGCTCTGCTCTGATGGGCTGTTTACAGCTGAGTTCCACACTCATGCTGAATAAAGCTAGGGCACCAGAAAACAAGTGGAAAATTTAACTAGCAAACGAGGAACTGGGGGTAAACAAAGGAGAATAAGAGGAAACAGTTATAAATTGTGGAGAAACCATTTGGCCGACCTCATGTGGAAATTAAATGATACTGCAGTTGGTGCCAGAATGGGTGGGAAATAAAAGTGTTAGAAGTGAGAGGAGAGCTGAGGAAAAACAGAAAGAGAGGAGATGTGCACAGTATGGAAGATAAGCAGCGGTGGGTAATCCAAGTCCAGAAAGTAAAAATCCATCCCAGGATTTTGTTTCAACTGCCTTGTTGGTTCTGCTGCAGAGACACACATGAACTTGGGAGCAAAATCCTGGGATGGATTTTTACTTTCTGGACCTGGATTACCCACCTCTAAAAAAGAGAGGTGGTAAGTGAAGAGAAACAAGAGGAGAGCTGAGGAAAAACAGAAAGAGGAGAGACAGGAGGTACATGGTACGAAAGAGAAGTGTCAGAGAGGAGATGAGAAGAGAAATGAGTGAAGCGCTTTAAGAATTTGTCAGCTCATACACTCATATACTGTTGCTAACAAACACTAAAACTCAATAGCCACCTCAGTCAAAATACATGCTTATCTCAGTCAACTCAAAACCACACCCAGACTTTAATTATTAATGTCTTAAGGTTGTTGACACAAGGAATACACCCACTCCCCCCAAACATAACCTCTGACTGTCACATCGGTATATGGATGATAACATTGGAAAATAATCCTTAGAAAAGAACAGGCATATTCTAGAAGCCCATAAGCATTTGCTTTAACATAGTAATTTCTTCAAAACATGAATGTAGCAAATATTACCTACCGACTGTGGTGTTTAATCGTCATCATCATCATCAGGAACAAAGATTTCATGCTCTTCCAGTAGAGCAGCGAAATTCTTGCTTATGTAGGTGCCAAGGTACAGGAAAGGAACTACCACCACCATCACTCGCGTCAGGCCAAACATGGTCTGCGAAGGCAAATAAAGTAATTATGAACATGGTCTATGCAGAAGTAGCAGAATTAAGTTATTTAAAGTGCCCCATATATGGTACATGATACTGTCTATGGTAAATAACTTTGAGTTGATTATACATTTTATTATGTTGTGTATTATAACAGACAAACTTAATGTCTATGAATGTTATGTACTATATAGTGGGGATAAATTTAATATACCGAAATTATGAAGTCTATTATAAACGAATGTATAGCATTTAGTATTTTTACGTTATTTACTATATGTACATTATTGTAGTACAGTCCGCTACAGTATACAAGCCCCAATACAATAATTCTTACATAATAAATATTATATAAATATTTTTTATGGTCACATATACATATAACTACAATGGTTATAAATATAATGGGTTTAGCAAATGGTAAATATTTTCCATCAGATATTGATTTATGAAGAATAGTTACAAATAAAAAATAAGTAAAAATTAGTATTGTAGGTTTTTGTAGCTATTTTGATCAGTTGTTGATTTTCTGTAAATGACAAAGCTTTTAAATTGGAAATTGGCAGAAATGTTTATGTAACGTCCTATAAATAGTAAAACCAGAGAAACTGATATATTTATAATGCGTGTCTTTGCTATACGTTCTTTTATAGATTATTATTCCTTCTTTGTGTAAGTTTATTTCGATATTATTACGAGCTAAAAGTTTACTATCATTTTTTATCCTTTGTAATCTTACTATAATACCGTACACTGAAACTACATCCGTGTTTTACGAACTGTAAAAATAACAGAAGCTAATTGGACAAAAACGGTGTCAGTGAGGCCGTGCGTGACTCTGATTGGCTCAGGGGATTGCCTAAAGTCCCGCCCTCTGCAGTTAGCCTGTTTGTATTCAGATGGAAAAAACAAACCTTATCTGGTTTAGGCAGAATGGCGCCAGAGGTGGATGTTACAGCATGTCGACTGAGAGCTGATCCTTTTATACTCCGCGGCGTTAAACCGCCGTTTCTGGCCAAGTTTGCCGTGTTTCTGAGGAGGGTCCGAAACGAGCTGCCTGCTGCCAGCGCCATACTTCCTGTATGTGACTGTAAACCAGAGCTGATCTTGGTCTGGAGGAGGGAGCATAACATCTACTGTCACTAGTGTACTCCACCCACTCAGCATATTCACACAATTTTTACACCAGATGTTTAATCACAGACTATACTTTACTCTTCTCTACATACACACTGTAATATATCATACAGACTACTGATATCTAACTATTTAATAATAATAATAATAATAATAATAATAATAATAATAATAATAATAATAGAATAGAATAGAATGCCTTTATTGTCACTATACATCTGTACAATGAGATTGAAATTATTGAGATTATTATTATTATTGTCATCGCATTTTTCATTAATTTCAATACTATTTTAACATTAACACACCGATTGACCGATGAACATTCACGATCTGTGTAAGCGTCCAATCCGTAAATGTTACCGTTTGTATTGACGTGCGTGTTGACCAATGATCGCGGTGTTAAACTCCTCAAGCAGCCAATCGCTCGTTGTAGTGGGCGGGGCTGAGGGGCGGAGTCTGAATAGTTTTTTTGGGTAAGAAGTGAAAATGGCGCCCAGCTCGAAATCGGAGAAAGATGAGCAGAAACATAAACAAAAACAACAACGAAAACCGAAAGAGCACGTCGTCAAACTTCTCGCCCGGGGAAAGGTAGAGCTGACGAGCCGAGGAGTTATTTGTCTTAACACGGAGGGACGTGACTGGTGACGGTTACAAACGGCCGACAGAAGCTAATGAGCTAGCCTTACTGTTGACTACAGATTTACACTTTATATGTTCAGTGTTTATATAAACATCTGTGTTATTACAGCTAGTCAGCCTTACTGTTTACTACAAATTTACACTTTGTGTTCAGTGTTTATATAAACTGTTATTACAGCTAGTCAGCCTTACTGTTGACTACAAATTTACACTTTGTGTTCAGTGTTTATATAAACTGTTATTACAGCTAGTCAGCCTTACTGTTGACTACAGATTTACCCTTTATATGTTCAGTGTTTATATAAACTGTTATTACAGCTGGTCAGCTTTACTGTTTACTACAGATTTACACTTTGTGTTCAGTGTTTATATAAACTGTTATTACAGCTAGTCAGCTTTACTGTTTACTACAGATTTACACTTTGTGTTCAGTGTTTATATAAACTGTTATTAGAGCTAGTCAGCTTTACTGTTTACTACAGATTTACACTTTGTGTTCAGTGTTTATATAAACTGTTATTAGAGCTAGTCAGCCTTACTGTTGACTACAGATTTACACTTTATGTGTTCAGTGTTTATATAAACTGTTATTACAGCTAGTCAGCCTTACTGTTGACTACAGATTTACACTTTATGTGTTCAGTGTTTATATAAACGGTTATTACAGCTAGTCAGCTTTACTGTTTACTACAGATTTACACTTTGTGTTCAGTGTTTATATAAACTGTTATTACAGCTAGTCAGCCTTACTGTTGACTACAGATTTACACTTTATATGTTCAGTGTTTATATAAACATCTGTGTTATTACTAGATTTGGATTGAGAACATGTGAGGTTGACAAGATTGTATTTATAATAAAAGCATCGTTTGTGATTTCTTTGCATGTTCACTCAAAATGTGGTTTTTCCTTTGTAGCTCTCTGGCCGGCTGTCTCAGCGACTTTTCCGAAAACTTCCACCTCGTGTCTGTGTCCCGCTGAAGACTATTGTCAGTGAGGAGTTTCTTAGAGCAGGGTTAGTATATTTTGCCAAAAATCATTCAGTTTATGGCTCAGAGTGTCTCAGTGGTCTTAAACTCAGATACTGGCGAGTTCAAGTCCTGGTCATGCTGATCGAGCAAAATTGGCCATGCCGTAGATGACGCCCTCTCCCCATCACTACGAAGTAATGTCCGCTGGCTCAGGTGTCTGTTAGCTGATGTATCAGAGATTGGGATCCTGCACTTTCCTCTGAGCATGATGGCTGCCCAGTGACGATATTTGAAAAGAGGTTGAGGCTAACTTCACATGCATTGAAGGAGGCCTGTGCTAGTCTTCATGCTTAGTTCCTTCCAGAAAGTTCTCTTTCCTGTGTTTGCATCATGTAAAGGCTGGATGAATTTACAACAGTCTGGCAGAGCTGTAGGATCAGTTCTTCTGACTATTGTTCTGATGTCAGTGGAAGCAGTTATGGGACATTCTCACTGTTTTTCTGTTTCAGTCACATCTTCCTGGGCTTTACAAAGTGCGGGCGCTACGTTTTGTCCTACACCAGCGACTGCGGTGAAGACGATGACTTCTCCTTCTACACATACCACCTGTACTGGTGGGAGTTCAACCTACACAGTCGCCTCAAACAGGTAACAGTCGTTGCTGTGTCTGCAAGTCAGTCAGTATATTTTATTAGAGATACACTCCATCTCTTTCTGTAGAGACACACAGATCATTTTATATACTGGAATTACAGCTGGTGTACAACGGCTACATTAATAAGTTATATTCATGGCTATGATCATCTGTTTACTTTCAGATTTTTACACTCTTACACTTTGGTGGTGATACTGACCACTGCAGCTATGAATTACAAATATCTTTCAGGTCCACCACGTACGCTTATTTGCGGGCGAGGACATCTACAGTGAGCTGTATCTGACCGTGTGCGAGTGGCACAACGACCACTCCAAGATCGTCATCTTCGGTTTCAAGTAAGGCTCTTTCATCACTGTGTCAATGCTAAGGACACTAGCAATGCCTGTGGTCCACAGATACATTCACGATCTGCATGACTAGGACTGTAGCGATTCTCATTTATTATCCATGTTGTGCTGATTAAACTGTCCCAACTATTCCTGCATGAGCAGCTAACATTAGATGTAACTTTTTGCCAGTGTGATTGTACACTGTAAATTGTGGAATTTGACCTGCATCTATGCAGTGAAACACACACACACACACATGCGGCTGTGAGAACATGTCTCCAAAGCAGTGGGCAGTTTGGGGTTAGTTGCCTTGCTCAAGGGCACTTCAGTCATGACCTGCCCGGGGATCAATTTGGTGACCGTTTGGTCACAAGACCAGACCTTTAACACCAGACCACAGCTTCCCCCTGTCACGGCTGGACATCTAGTTGATGGAGTATCCACGGCGAGCATTTTTCTGTATATCCATGACATCCCCAGTAGTGAATGGTACATCCTCAGAGTGAGGGGGTTGAAAATGTAGGCTAGACTGCATAAAATCACCTTGTTTAGTGGCTAATATTACTTAATAAACAAACTATTGTGTATATCTCACACACAGTCTAAACCTCTACTGATCTAGACTGTGGTCAGTCACTGAGTTCTGTATTGTCAATAAAAACAGGCCGTACATCACTCGGCGAAGAGAAATGCACGTGTTCATGCTTTCCTTTACAGTGTTTGTGCTGATGTGTGTGTCTTTTTTTCTGATGTGTGTATCAGCACGCGCAGCAGCAGTTCAGCCCTGATGAACATGATGATGAGTGACGAGAATAACCGAGACATTTACATCACCATCGCCTCCATGCCTCCAGCTCAACCCTGCCAGCAGTGCTGCCCTGTACCTAATGCATCTACTATACGCACAGGTACTCAGCTACATTCACTGCACACTGAGGAGCCGAAACATTATGTACAGTCACAGAGCATAGTTACAGTCTGGGATATAGTAGACTGTAAGAGAATAGTACATAGTAGGTGGATGTGGGAGAAATGGGCAGGTGTGAAGACCTGAGTCAGATCTTTACAGCACAGCTTTTGGGTGCTCCTGATCAGCAGTGGTCAGTACTAGGAATGTGTGTGTGTCATCATTTTCATATTCTAGTATCCGCAACAAGTTATGAATGCATAACCAGATAACAGAAGGAAAGGGAAACAGGCCTACAAAACATAATTTGACCACAATTAATAGGAGGCAGTTTTCAGGACAGGGTTTAAGCCTAGTCCTGGATGACAGCAGTTTTAAACCCAATCTTCCCAATGCAGTATCAGCCAAGCAACACACCCATCCACTGGGACTCTCCCAATCACTTATAATGTCTGACTCTAGCAGGGTGAAGACTAGCACAGGCCTCCTTTGATGCATGTGAAGTCAGGCTCCGCCTCTTTTAATCTGCTGCTGATAGGAAATCGCAGCTCTGATGCATCAGCTAACAGACACCTGAGCCAGCCAACATTACTTAATATTGGCGAGAGCGCGCCATCTACCCACCCAGAGAGAGCACAGTCAATTTTGAACTGTCGTTCTTCTGGTTATAGTGTCACCGCTGAGCGACTCAGTGACGGCATTTTAAAAGGAGATTTTCCCTTGAAAGGACAATGTATTCCAGGACTTCATCCCTGGTCACTGAGGTTATTGTTTGCCTGTGGTCAGTGAGGTTAAGATGCTGAAATTTGATAACTCAGACAAAACACCTAAAACACTCATCACTGAGTCAGGTGTGTTTCATCAGGAAGATCACTAAACTGCAGGAATCCGGCCTCCAGGACTGGAGTTTGACACCACTGGTTTAAACCATAAAACCATGTCATGTCACACGCCGTCATTGCTTCGCGATGGTCGGCTGCACAGACGAGTCACTTCTCTCCAATGCCATCTGTCTCTGGTTGTTTGTAGCAGGCTCGCACCTGATAATCCAGTCCATGTCTTGATGTTATCCATCCAGGTTATTCTTGGTCTTCCACGTCTTCTGACTCCCTCCACAAGTCCAGTCATAACACTTCCTTCAATGCTCTCATGTGCTGCCTCATCACATGACCAAAGTAACGTAACTTGCAGGATTTAACGTGCATCAGTAACTCCTTTTGAGTTCTAGCATCTCATAGACTTGCTCAGTGGTCATCATCTTCATCCATGAGATCTTCAGTAACTTCCTGATGCACTTGTTCTCAAAAGCCTGAATACATCTTTCTTCCTCTTTCTTCAGTGTCCAGGCTTCACATCCATATGTAGCTACTGGCCAGACCAAGGCTTTCATCAGTCTTAGTTTGGTGTTGGTGCTCATTGACTTGCTTTTCCACATCTTTGTCAATTTGACCATCACCAACATGCCCATGGCCATTCTTGTCTTCACTTCACTGGCACAGTCTGCAGCTTTTGTTACTCTGCATCCCAAATATGTGAAAGAGTCTACTTGTTCCAGAAGTGTTCAGGTGTGAGGGGAAACCCATCTCCAGCATGGTTATCCACATGTTGTACCATGTCGAATGCCTTTGTGAAATCAATAAAACAGAAGTACAGTTCCTGGTTCCTTTATTCTATCCATCCCCTTTTAAGCAAGTGTATCAAATACCCAAGTATTTATTTCAGTATTTAAATACTGGCACATTATATACTTAACAGAGTAGTTGTGCACTCATGTAAATCCTAAGTTGACGGTGGCCTTCTAAATCTCAGTCTGACTGAGCGTCTTGAGGCTGATCTGCATCCGCCCCACTTCACAACTTCTGGGACGTATTAGGGCCAAAAAGAAACCCACCTTTTCAGTTTTTACACCTAGAGTTTGGTACCTGGAGTGCAAACCAGCCCACAAGTTTCTGAGTCTGAAAACTTTAGATTTAGCATTCAGGATTGGGCTCCTCTTATTGCACAATAAGGAGACTTTTAGCCACACCCTCACCAGTGTAACACCACCCACAAGGTTGAACTGAGATGAGGCATTTTATATTTACACATAGTTACAGGAGAGCACAAAACATGAAACAGCATCAGAAAACAAGAGAGTGGATTGTGATGATTTTTGATGGCCAAATTCAACAAGAACATGAAGTGACACCTCAGCTTCAGAGTGAAAATGTGTTGTATCATTTTTTTTGTACTGTATTTTTTAAGTTTATTATGCTTTTGTGCTGTTTTGGCTGCCCTGTCTGTGTGTTTAGGTCAGAAGGGTTTAATATGGGACCTTTAAAGCATACAGGCTGAAATGTTTTTGCTCATCAGTGTATATACAAGTGTACACACATTCATATACCTCTGCTGTACACACACACTGTTTTACATACAGATACCACCAGCTCATACACTCGTCCACATTCTTTGAGGCATTGAAATGGTCAAATCTTTCTTTCTGTGTAGGAGGAGACTGTCTGGAACATGGTTATGTCCTGAATGCTCGTTATCAGGTGGTCTACCCTTTTCCTACCTTCCAGCCAGCTCTGCAGCTGAAGAAGGACCAAGTCATCCTCCTCAACACTAGTTACTCACTGGTGGCCTGTGCCATCTCCCTCTGCTCAGGTCAGGATGTGTGTTGTGTTTATGAGGTCTTCAAACTGATCAGAAAAAATGAAATGATACAGTAAAAAATGACAAAACCTCTGCATTTAATCATAAATAAAATGTCTCGCTCTCGCCTTTGCTCTTTCTCGCTCTTCTCTCTGTCTGTCTCTCTCTCTCTCTCTCACTCTCTTCTCTGTCTCTCTCTCTCACTCTCTTCTCTGTCTCTCTCTCTCACTCTCTTCTCTGTCTCTCTCTCTCACACTCTTCTCTGTCTCTCTCTCTCACACTCTTCTCTGTCTCTCTCTCTCACACTCTTCTCTGTCTCTCTCTCACACTCTTCTCTGTCTCTCTCTTTCTCTGTCTGTCTCGTCTCTCTCTGTCTCTCTGTCTGTCTCGTCTCTGTCTCTCTGTCTGTCTCGTCTCTGTCTCTCTGTCTGTCTCGTCTCTGTCTCTCTGTCTGTCTCTCTGTCTGTCCGTCTGTCTCTCTGTCTGTCTCTCTGTCTCTGTCTCTCTGTCTGTCTCTGTCTCTCTGTCTGTCTCTGTCTCACTTTCTGTCTCTGTCTCTCTCTCTCTCTCTCTCTCTCTGTCTCTCTCTCTCTGTCTGTCTCTGTCTCTCTCTCTGTCTGTCTCTCTCTCTCTCT
>BRDA01092680.1:0-2500 GCA_036984385.1 Crenuchus spilurus
TATATATGAGAACTTTTCAATTTTCAAAATGAATTGTGAAGAACCTTTTATAATGAATTGAACATACAGTACATGTAAATGAAATGTTCTGTAACAATTCTGAAGCATTTCTTAGAGCCATTTATAAACCTTAATTTAAAAGTGTGTAGGATTTTGGGTCACTGTTTATCAAATAGTCTTTCAGTCTCTCTTTGCATGTTGTTCCTGCACTTTGCCCTCTGTATTTTCTGATCTTAACCAGGGATTGATTTAGTACTTTTGGGGTCCTATGCAAAAAAAAAAACAAGAATGAGACCTGGATCTGTTTTTTTTTTATCATACAATTTTGTCTTTATATTTAATACAATTTAATTTTAAAGAAATATTATTAGCTAATTTGACTGTTTTGAAAAATATATATATGATTTGAGTTTAGTTTATATTTAGACTGCAAGGCAAAAAAAAATTCCAAACCTAAAATTGACAATAAGTTTTCATGGTCGTATCAATTAATCAATGGTCAGAAAATCAGTAAGAAGTAAGAAAATACAGCAAAACTACCATTTGGTTGCACCTTCTCCTTACTGGGTGAAAAAGCTGGAAACAGGCAAAATCACTCAGATAAAATGTTAGGAAAATATTTTAATGTTTGATATCAAACTAACTCATGCATATATGGTCAACATTCTCCAAATTATCAGTTGTTATCTGGTAATTTGCCACACTGGATGCAGCCCGTCTTCAGCCTGAAAACAAGCTCCTAAATAGATCCTTGAAGCATCTACTGTCAGAAAGTCTTCACATTTTAATAGCTTAATTATTTAAATAGATTAAATGAAAGTTTTATATTTGCAATTGTGGGATTGTCCCATTTTTTGCCCAGAAATGTAGTTTTAATTTTTAACATTATGGTGTAAATTGTGATAGCCATTATTTGATAAAGATGGGACACGTTGCATCAATTCTTTACATATTATACTAATACTCTCACTTAGTGAGATTTATTTATAAAAAAATGCAATTCTTATACATTCCTACAAGAATACATTTGCGTCTCTGTACTGTATCCATCACTAACTTGTTAATAGTGGTTTCCAGCTGGGTCATGACAACATGCAATAGTTCATTACAATTATGATGGGGGCCATTCATGAAAAGAAAATAGTCTATACATTAACAAATCACTGTTTAAATTGCATACAGTTTGTAATTTGGAATAAGTTTAATATCACATATACAGTTATTGTTTGGGGGGGCCTTGGCTCATTGGGGCCCTAGGCAGGTACCAAGTGTAAAGACCACCCCTGGTCTTGACTGGTATGCTATGTGCATTGGATCTGATGGTGCATCATAAAGTCTCACTTAGAGGACAACACTTAGGGGGATAAAAGTATTATTCACACCAGTGCCTCGCACTGATATACAATGTAGCCTAAAATATAGAACTATAATAAAACAAAAGGAGAATTTCTAATAAACAACAACAACAACACCCTCACACTTGTTAAAATGGAAAATAAAATAGGAGGTGTGTGTGTGTGTGTGTGTGTGTGAAAACCAGGGCAGGTGGGCAAATTTCATCTCTCTTTTCTCCTCTTGTTATTTCCACTTCATATACTCTCACGAGCTTTTGTGGTCGAAATTAAATAACCTCCTGGTGTCCCATTTATTTCTTTTTGTGGTGAAGCAGCATGAGGTTGGTACTCTTGCTGGAGGCCGTAATATTGTGATTCACTAATATATACAAAATTATTCATTTAGTAGTGGATGTACAGTCAATTGTCTAATGAGTAATAAACAGGGCTGGACCCTATAATTAGGCTGTCACTTCCAGCAATTTTCCCACACAGCCCCAGGGCAATAATGCAAGGGTGGGGTGGGGGGTTGCCCACAGAATAAAAGGGGGATATGAACACAGGGAGAAAGAGAGTGTCACAGAGAAGAAGAAAAAGAGGAGAGCAATTACAAATACGTGTATAGATGCCATATAACATAATAATTAATGAAAATCAACTATTCAGTTAAAGAGTTTACTTTTTTAATTAAAAAATATTATTTTTGCTGCAGAATTGTATATCATATTATTATTATTATTATTATTATTATTATTATTATTATTATTATTATTATTATTATTATTATTATTATTATACTTTAGTTTTACTATTTTTAGAATATGACAAAATGCTGTTTTTATGTGAAGTAAACAAAACAGAACATAAAACAAATTGAGTTTGTTTGGAATTTCCTGTGCTTGATGTTAGCTGTGATCCTTTACACTCATAAGGTGAAATTACTTCTGATCTCTTCTGTAATATTCCAAATCAGAGTTAACTAATCTAAGTCAATTGTACAGTGTATTCTTCTAAAATTATGTAGTATTGTGCACAAACCTTAGGCATTTCAACAAAAATGTTTAGCTTGGCAAAACTGTGCTTTTACTTTTTAATTCACCACATAAAATTAGAATGAATGCAAATAAAAATAAGTACAGAAAGATATTAAGAAGTTTGTGTTTTGA
>BRDA01092680.1:5000-44964 GCA_036984385.1 Crenuchus spilurus
AGCATCTGTAGGATGTACTGAAACGGCAAGTTCAATCCTTCCACTCACAAATTATAAGACTTAAAATATCTACTGCTAACAGCTTGATTCCAGATATCACAGGGCACCATCAAAGGACTTGTAGAGTCCATGACTTGGTGGGACTGACAGCATATTAGCAACTTATTTTTAATGTTATGGATTTGTACATATGTTGTATGGACTATTTTGTAATCCCTGACATTGTATTATTATGGCTTTTTTCTGGTTGTGTCCTAAAAATATACTAGACCATCTCCACAGAATAGAATATCTAATTTGTGTTCATAATTGAATTTAAAAAGGTAAACTGTTATGTATTTGTATTCATTACACATAGAGATACATACATATTGAATAATTCAGTAAACTTGAAATGAAATATCATTCAGTTTCTGAATTTTGTGTAGTGAATGTAGAATATGACAGTTTACCTTTTTGAATTAAATTATGAATGAAACTTTTTCACAATAAACTTTTTACTATATTTACTACTTTTTAATATATTTAATATATTTAAATACATTTGTATATTAACAAGCATACACACACACACACACACACACACACACACACACCCTTCCCGAATCCTGCACAAAAAATTTCCAGAACGACTAGATAATAAAGTCAGATTTTTTCCTGTCCTCCTTTCTGATGTGATGCCATTGTGGGTTTGGGCTGATTCCAGAGGGCTGTACAAAGGGAAGTGCAGGCATCTGAAGTGTCACCCTGCAGCTGGGGCCTGGCTCGCCCTGCTCTGTCCTCACTGCACATGTGTGCAGCAGAAACTGATATCAAATAAGCTTCACTACCCTTCAGCACACATGCTGGGGAGGTGTTTTTGTTTCCAGTCTACAG
Organism: Crenuchus spilurus; assembly: GCA_036984385.1. NCBI lineage: Eukaryota > Metazoa > Chordata > Actinopteri > Characiformes > Crenuchidae > Crenuchus > Crenuchus spilurus. The sequence continues at coordinate 5,877 of BRDA01092680.1, forward strand.
TGAAGAATTAGGAATCTGAATGTAAAAGGCCAGTAGGCTATTGTCTCAGCCCTAGACTTCCCAATAATGCTGTAGTAAATTAGCAGAAAATTACATATTGTTACAGACCATGCTATGCTATAAAGTTCTTTTTGTATTGCATGTCAAAATTAATTAAACACACTGTATTATAGAGTACAATTAATGCAAGGGCTCCCAGAAACCTACCTGTTCACTTAGTGGTAGTTATCACTTAGTAATAATATAAATAATGTACCTCGAGCAGAGTACCTAGATTTGTAGAGGTGACTGGTTACTAGTTGAGTCAACTGGAATTCATCCTGTGAATGTAACAAGGTTAAGGCAAATGTAATGTTTCAATAACAAACTCTTTGCCTTAGAGACTCTAATTTGCTCCCGAATTTCTCAACTCTCATTGAAGTATGAGGGTAACTATCAGCTACTATAATCAATTGATTTTATGATTATAGTCTTAATAATTTTTGCCAGCAAATACTAAATTTTGACACAAAGGCATAACTACAACAATATGTGGTCCACTGTAACATGAATGGGTCTATTTTTATTTACTTAAAATAATATGTGCACTAATTACTTGAAGAATATTCCTGTCATAATCCATAAGAGTCCAGAAAATATGTAAATGGTTCTGGTCTCCCATGTGGGAGGCTCCTGTCCAAGTACACTGCCTGAACTACTGGTACCACCACCACTATGATATAGAATATGTTTAGAGATTGCATAACCTCAAATCAGAAAAAAAGTCTGTCTCTTACATTTACTTTGACTATTTTATTTTATTGCTGACAGTATGAACACAAGATACTTTGCATTGTCTGGTCAAATTCATTCCATTCCACATTCCAAAAAAAGTTGGGATGGTGCAATTTTAGGGCTAGTAATGAGGTAAACAACAAACTAATGATGTGATTTCAAATAGTGATGTCAACAGGTAATTGTAATCATGATTTGGTACAAAAACAATATCTTTGAAAGGCTGAATTTTTTACGAGTACATATGAGAAGAGAACCTCTATTTTATTATGGATCCTAAGTATCTTAATTGATTAAAATAATTGTTTCTCAAATAAAAATTGTAAGGCATTTGCACATTTCTTCCTCTATAGAGCATAATGTTTTTAAACAATTCAAGGAATCTGGAGGAATTTAATGGCATAAAGGGCAGTGGCAGAGGCCTCAGCTGAACACCTGTCATCTCTGATCCCTCAGACAGCAATGCACCATCAATAGTTGATATAATCACATGGCCAAGTGATTTATTTAGCAAACCTTCAGAAATGTTACTTATTTTATTGTGCAAAATAAAGAGGCATTTAGGATTTTACACACTGGCAATATGTATTATTATGTGAAAAATCAGTATTCCGGATCATCCAGGATGTTATCAGGAAACAAGTCCAAAAGCCAGTGTCAAAAAAAGCCATATTGTCCAAACTTTCTTATTTAATGGCCATAATTATCTCAGGCAGGTTCTTCAGTGCATAGCCTATTGGAGCTCTGTCAATTTGACCTAAAGCTTATTCTACTTTAGCACTATTCTCTGACTTTATTAGCTGAATAACAAGCAAATAATGTAGCAGCAACGTTCATGTGAGAATAAACTTTTAACAGCTCATCTTCATGAGTTTGATGCTAAAGTGAAAATCTCCTTTCATGACTTCATAATCAGACGTACTTTGAATGATAGTTTGAGAACACTTTGGTAATGAATAGTATTAATTGGCAGACCAGTTGAAGGCCAAGGTGGAGGTTAATTTCAGGCCTTCAACTGATTCCATGTGACAGATACAACGAACAAAGCATTTTTCAGAGAGGGAATAATGCTCACATCAAAAACGCTTTAAAAATGTTTCCCCATCTTGAGGAAATGCCATCCTGGTTTTACTGTGATCTGCTGGACACATCTGCCACCAATATTGTCCAGCATGTGGTCAACGCCATTTCTCTCTCTCTGGCCCCCTCCCTACTGCACCCTTGCCAGTAATAGCCGTGCAGTCACTTTGTCTGGCACATATTGGGAGGCTTACACTGGCAGATAGGAGAAGATTTATGCCCGTGCTGACACTGAAGCCACTAATGTCAGAGATTTGCTGAGAAGGAGGAAATGATCTGATGCATATCGCGGCGCGTCGGCAACAATAAAGCAGGAGAAGAGGGTGAGCTCAGGCGGAAAAATGATGGTTTAATAAACTCAAAGACATTTCTCCGTACATCGCACCTTTGTGCCTTTCAGAAGGAGTCGGCTGGAGATAAAGGGTAAACGACAATAAGTGTATGTATGAGTGACTTGAATGAGGAAGGTTTTGTTGCAGTGGATGACAACAATGATCACCTTAACTTAGACCCATGTTGCACAAATTAGCAATATGTGGCAAATGTACCATATAAATGTTAGGCTTTACACAATCCTTGCCTTACTCTTAAACTTAGGACACTAGACATGTATTGGATAACTGTGTCCATGTCAGTTGTCTAAGACTTTTGGGGGCCAAGTTCACATCTTCAGTCAAAAATACAACTTAACAATACTTAAAACCTAGATTTTTACATGATGCCTTTAATCAAGATAAGAGTATGTAATGTTGTCAAGTTGTAACATAAACAAACCTGTTTGAGATTACTTAACTCATTGCAAGGGGGTGATAAATTAAGCACAGTGCTAAAGAAAGGAATATGTTTCTTGCTTACTTGTTAGCTACATTAACCTCACATCACCAGTGCAACACTAGTAGTAAATATCAGACCCCAGGCATGTCTTGACTGAGTGATGGAGAACTGCTGTGTTAATGTGATATTAAAACAGTGACAAGCACAGTGTTAGGTTTATAACTCTGCACTTAGCTCTGTTAACAGCTGAGCAAACATCTTCAGATCACAAACATAATAAATCTCACACATTGCTAAAGTCTCTCTTTTTTTCAGCCAGCACTAGCAGACTCTTCTCTTCTGCTTTAGCTGCTTTATCCAGTGCTCCCAAGCTGATCTGTCCACATATCTAACACCTCAGAGTGTCGGTCTGACCACGTTTAAAATTTAATCAGGTTGTCAATCCGCGCCCAGCTTGTGGGGCTCTCGTTTCCAGAGCTTTGTGCCCAGAGTCAGTGGGCCGCCGCCGTGCTCAAATCTGTGTTCGGTGCCTCGCCTTTTAACTAAGATTAGTACAGTTCTGATGCGCCCAGGCCTTTAAAATATGTATCAAAGCTGTGGAAATGCCAGCAGTTGGTATGTGGCAGGCAGGGGAGCCAGAGGATTGGATGATGAAGTTATCCCAACTTCCAAGTGCCCCCAGCAGGTTATTTGTGGCCTGTTGTTTGTGGGCTGCAGCATCAGAATCAGTCACTCTTCGAACTAGAAAGGCAGAAAGTGGGGGTTAGCAGAGGCCTCTATCTGCTAATGTCTGGCACATTGATCGCTCGATCCTCATCCCTCTTCAGGAAGCACTGCTGAGAAAATCTTCCACAGCTCTCAGACCCGTCCGAGCTGCTTCTAAAGCTGCCAGCTGAACATCTGCGTGGGGGCCGGGCCCCGGCTGTGGTGGAAAGCAGTGCTTGGACGTGTCTGCTTTTTTCCAGCAAGAGACAAGGGATTGCTGGGCTTCTCTGCTTAAGGCTGCCACTAATTGGCTGGCCGTGAAGTGCCTGCCTTTCTACCTGCTCTCCTCTAATCTCTGCACGGGCGAAGGCAAACGTTTACGCAGCACCAGCCGTGTTCTGCTCCAGCCGCTGACCTCTCTGACATTGCGAAGAAAGCTGAGAGTCACTAGGAATGAGAGTCAGTACCATCAATGTTCCAGAACAGACACTGCCAGTCAAAAGTGTGGGGACACAATGCTTTTAAAAATGCAATAATATACAGCGGAACTTCAGTTCATCATTAATCTGCTCTAAAGTGCCTGATGATAATCAAAATTAATGATGGCTGAAGCAATATCTCCCATAAGAACTAATGTACATCTTATTAATCTGTTCCAGACACTCCAAAATATTAACAAAAACATACTTTATATAGAATGACTATAGTTTTACACACAGAACACATTGAGAAATAAATACAAAAGACTAATGAAATAGATTAATGAACATTTAACATTATTCTTACATGTTTACGCTCTGTTTTAGAGTGTGCCGGTGTGGTCCAGTCATCAGCCTTTGTTTTGTACACCCATTCTCATGGTTCTCACACTACTTGTTTTCACATCCATTTTCAGGTGGTAGGTGAGCGCTGCCATTTTAGTGTGATGTGTTTTAGTTTGTTTTGAGAGTTCAACAAGAAACAATGAGAAGCAAAGCCAGAATGAACAAAGAAGGCATGGATGAGTGACCAAGGGATGAGTGGATGGTTTGTTTTCACAAAATTAGCAGGGAGTCACATGGGTGAACAGACGATGAATGATAAATGGAACAAAATGTCCCCAAAAAGAGTCGATTATAACCAAATTGTACAATAACCAGGGCAAACGATAATCGAGGTTCCACTGTAATATTCCTATTAAATTGTTAATTCTAGTATACTAGTACTAGTAAATACTAGTACAACTCTAGTATTTTTCGCATTTGTACTTTCCCACTATTGTAAGTCGCTTTGGATAAAAGCGTCCGCTAAATGCAATGTAATGTAATGTAATGTAATATGATTTTCAAAAACTGTGAAACCAAAGGAACAACAATGCCATACACATCTTTTATTGTAATGTTAGCACTCATCTAGTATTCAAATCAGTCAGACTGAATCACTTTATGCCAAAACAAATGACAAAGAAAACTTTCAAATCAATATGTTTGCAATATTACTCATCATGTAATTTTTCTATGACTATTATTGGGAAGGGTTGCAGTTACTCAAAAATGTCAACTTACTATTATTTCTTTAAAATTGTAATGAGATTACTTCCTTGTAAAAGTCACCTCAGTACTCATTGCTTTACTTCAGAATCATTCACTTGTTGCAGAAATGTGGTTAAAAGTATACAAATATACAACATATTGGCAGTGCATTTTTATAAATCTCCTAAGTTTCGACCTCTTGTGATTTAGATGCATTTAGAGGCCATCAAATTGCAATTAGAAAACAACACAAACTTGGTTTTTGGTTGTCTTTATTGGAGTAATGGTTTTAAACATCATGTAAAATTATTTATATTAAATGAGTCATTCATATTACATGCAAGCAATTCATATTATATAGTTTTAAAATAACCTAGCTTGTGTTATATACTTCTGAAAATTGAAGCATGGTTAACTGAAAATATAAATCATAAATAGGCTGATTGCATTAAATTGCTGCTGCCTTCATCTGCTGCTAGAGGTACCCTGTAAAATATTAGTGTTTTGACCAAGTAACTTGGCTGCCATAAAATATTAACTGAACTGAATTATAAATAACGTTAACAGAATCTAATTCTCACAATTATCTACAAAATTATTCTCCACTGAACACAAAATAGTTGACTTAACAAACATTTTTTCCAGTGTAATAGTACTGGATTGAGAAATATCAACAATTAAAATCTGTTATTAAAAACAAAAAGCAAATAGTCTGCAGTATGGCTGCCACAATATACAAAATCAGTCAAAGGTTTGGACACACCTTCTCATTCAATGTTTTTATTTATTTATTAATTTTTTTCTACATTGCAAATGAATACTGAAGTCATCCAGACTATGACAGAACACATAAGGAGTCATGTAGTAAACTTAAAAGTGTTAAATAAATGAAAATATGTTTTAGATTTTAGATTCTTCAAAGTAGGCACACAGACAAATCACACAGGAAATAAAATTAAAGATTTATTTGACAGACATTATTATTAAGCTATTATGTTGTTCACATTCTCTATTGTTATTGCATTAATATTGTTATTGTTAATCTGTTTGGCCACAATAATCATATAATGACCATTTGATATTGTGATATTCTTAGTCTACAAATTTGTGTAGTCTCTAATAGAGTGTATAAGAATAACTGCTATCTCTTCAAATTCTAACATTCTTGCATTATCTCATCATTTACACACCACCTGCTGTAGAATGATTCAAGGTGTCAGTGCTCTGCTTTGCTATCATGTAACACTAGCAAAACAAATAGGGCTCCATCTGAGGACCCTGGGATTCTACTTTCCCATTCCTGTATTGTAGAGCAAACTCCGGTCAATGTTTGCTGACCATCATGTGCGGGAATCAGATTCTCTAGCAGCTCCCAGCAAAGAGTGCAGGGTTAATCCTGGAAAAAAGCAAGGAAAGACTGATCTGTATGAGCAAAGAGGATACACAAACACACAATATTAACACTGATTCCTTTCAGGAATTCATCTTGTATCTTTGTTAGGCCTATGATTCACCTGTAAAACACAGGGATATACAACATATTAACACCCCATTATGTGTTCATTGTATTCTTATGAACCTCTTAAAAATGTATATGTCAATTCAGTGGCCACAGATTTAAGAAAAGACCAACTCTTCCACGCAGTATTACACACAGAGGAATTTGAACACACACATACACTAGTGAGCTCTCACACACTAAGGGGAAGTAAGCACACACATGCATAGAGTAGTAGCCATGTCCTACTTGTTAAGGAAATCGACCTGGTGTACCAAGCCCACTTCACTAACCTATAGGCCACGACTGCCCCTAAAGTTGGTGTGACCAGAACTTGAACCATTGCTACAATTGACAAACTTCACAACACTACTGAGGATGTGAAAAACTAGTCAGAAGTGAGATTTAAGTATTATTTTTTACACACAAATTAACTTCTCCAGGGCGCAAATCTTTGCTCTGTGCTCAACCAAAATTAAAGGTCACATTAACTAAAACAGGAATAGCAAATAGCAAATGTGGTTATTTATGAATTATAATTATTAAATTTATGTGCAATTTCTTGATACAGCTGAATTATAAACCCTTTTCCAGTGTAATTACACATCAATAACAAAAGCATGTTTTGTTGTAGTTCTATACTGTACCTACATGAAATAATTAAATTAATTAATTAATTAATTATATAATAATCAATTTTTAATGTATCTGACTTCTTTGAAAACTGTTTCCAACATAATTTTCACGTGCACCACTCCTCCAGCAAACTAATTACAGCTTACTTTAGGACACCACTTGGACAGTTTGCCCTCTCTCATTAGGGACCTTTAGTTTGGATCAGCTAACCACCTCATCTAAAAAACTGTAATGGTCTTCATTATTTCAAAAAACAGCTCACAGCACATTTACTCTCACTGCCAGACTCATATGTACAATATTAACACTGATTCTTATTTCATTACTATTGTTTTATATATTTGTTCTACTCTCCCTCTCTTTTTCCCTTCACTATTATGTAATCATTTGTTATTTGTTTTGTTTTGTTTTGTTCTATGTTCAAGCCCTGTTGGACATTTTGTACTTTTACTGCATATTTCCTCTCACCACTATGTATTAACTAGTTTGCTTCTTTGTCTTGTCTGTTGTGCAAAATAATTTACTTTTAATTGGAACACCAGGTGATAATAAGTTTAATAATTAAAATAAGAATTAAATTAAATTAATAATTAAAAAGCATTTTTCAGACTACACATCACTGAAGATACTTTATGTAGGCTCATCTTGCAGATCAGATTTATGCCACAAGAAATGGTCCTTCAGCAAAATACAAATGCTCAGTTCTATTTGAAACTTAAAGGGATGCAATCAAAAATCAACATATCAAAGATTTTAGTTAAACATTTTACTGTTTAGTGCTTATTGCATAAAGTTATGGTATGTGGTTTATTTAAACAATATGTTTCATTGGCAGCTAAAATGAATATAAATGTACAACTTAAAGAGAAAATAGATGGTTTCAACTTTCATATAACACCTTACTTTTCTATGTATGTTAGAAAATGAGAAGGTCACACATCTATGAGAGTAGAGAATAGATGCTGGACCCATGAAAAATAACCCGATAACCTGTTTGTTTGTAGTTAAACACTATAATCATGTTTTATCTAAAATCCTTTAAATTTTTTTGCATTTTGGGGAAAAAAAGTAGGAACTGAGAACTCTTAACAGTATACAAATCAAATATAAATGCATTTATATGGCAACTGTATTATAATTAACATTGCAACAGTGTCTTTCTTGCATTTTTATGCTCAGCATTGATTTACTGAGAGTTTAATGACATTAAAAATGCATAATACCTTTGTAAGAGTCAACCAATGCAGTGACTGTATTATATAAAACAGTAGTGTATTCTGCAGCACAAGTTGAGTCACCAACCCACCCTGTTTAGGCCATGAGCAGCCATGAACTGGAGGTGATGCTGGGGGGGTTCGGCACTGCTGCAGGCCACAGACCCGTCCATGAACCCTCATGCTCAGCAAATTCTCCTTATGTGACAAATTGATTTACTAGACGAACATCCCATCCAGCAATTACTGCGCATGCAGCACACATGAAAGTGCTGTAAAAGCCAGCCATCAGCACATAGCAGTGGATGACATGTACGAGCAGGGACAGCCCAAGCGGAATGGACAGCTTTTTCGGGGATGAGCCAAGCATACGGCGTCCAGATGAGGCCTGGGTTAACCACTATCAACAGAGGGAAGACATACACACCCTGCTGTCCTCTGGGTGTCTTCTTTGTCCACCCTTCAAAACAACTGTAAACATTAGTTTTGAAAAAGCCTCAGTGGCCTGCACTACTGAAGGCGTGGCACTGGGGTAATTATCGACAGAGAGAGTGGCCTGTTGGTCTCAAAGTCATTTTATGATCGTAACAAAGGGCTTTGAGGCAAGTTTGGCAATGATCAACATCACTTTTATCCTAAAATTATAGCTGTAAATGTCAGACAATGCTTAAATCATGTATATGCACACATGTAGGCTATTTACATATGCATATACTTCCATGGTCCCATAAGGCAAATAATTACCCAGAACGTTTGACTTGTTGAAAGTAAACATGTTTTAGAAATATAACAGTATAAATAGATATGGTTAAAGTAATTACAAGTGGGAGAGGGAAAAGGTCACATTTTAGGTCATGAAGCTGGATGCCATTTTTTTAACATAGACCAGAAAGAATCATCCATCACAATGTGATCAAACAAAATCATGATGTATTTCCATCACACTTGGAAAAGTGCACTTTATGTGAAATATTCTGTATTTAAATGAATGTAAATGCAATACACGCTACCGGCCAACTGTTATTCTACTCATAGAAAAGATTTTCTTATTTTTTACTTGATTTCAATGTTTATAATAGCAGTGAAAATGTCAGAACTATAAAATAACACATGGATTCTTTTAAGCAGCTCCATGAAGAGCTCCTGGTATGCTCCTCTAACAGTCCTGCAGAAGTTCCACATATGCTGAACACTTGTTGGCTGCTGAAAACTACTTGTTGCAGCAATTAGGAGAAAGGGAGTGTAAAAGAATGTCTGCTAATTCTAGTTCACATGTGTAGTAAGTGTGACAGTTTGTTTTATACCCAATTACATTTTTTTCATATAATTTTTTTTTTTTTTTTTTTTTTTAATAAAAGCACAATCTTTACAGAAGGCAAAAGCATAAGTTAGTGTAAAAAGATTATATTATATATATAGAGAGAGATAGATATTATAGTAAATACTCAAACTGTAACAGCAATAAAAGAAAAAAAGTTTAAAGTGTCACTTGTTGATGGTTATTTACCTTTTTGAATTTACTTTTGAACACATATGAAGTTTTTCTACAATATTCTCATTTTTGGAGATGCACCAATATATTCAGATGTACCCACACTATTGACTTGCACTATTATCCCATTTAAGGTGAAAATTCAATTAGTCAATTATTTATGTCTGTTCACAAGCCACTTTAACAGCCCAGACTTTATGTTTTCCAGGCCACACCATCCAATACGAGTGAGCAGTCGCATGTGCTGCTGTCATGAGATTGTTAAGCGCTAACTTTCTGCTGGTCTTGTTTCCATCCCTCTGAAGACCTTGTTTTGAAGTCTTCATTTATTTTAAATATGCAATCACTTTCAGAATTGATTAGGCCTTTCACCCAAACATGGCCGGACAGTGTTGCATTTACTTGGACGTGCTGGACAAGTGCTGTCAGTGCTCAGTGGTGAGAGAAAACGCATGCCTCCACATTAAAGCCCTAGAGGAACAAAGCCCCAAAAAAATGCTAAATAAATACACAAGTCCTTTCAACAAGGCGTGTGATTTAAAACTCTCACATCCTACCTCTACATGTGTCAGAAATAGGAAACTCTGCGTTTATTTTGCTTTCAGGGTCCCCCTGCAGTTGGTAACCCTTATCCCGCCTCATGATATAAATGGTAGGATCACTCCAGTGACTTGTGGATAATCCGTTTTGCCGTCGCTCTATAAAATCTGCCAACAGTCACGTAGATTCAGAACACATGTTTTACTCTTTAATAAAGCTCAATTTCACTTCTGCAGGTTCTCTCAATGTCACTAAAGGTGAATTTCCTCATTTTAGGTGAACACAAAGTAGTGTTTTGTGTCAGTGCTTCATTATGCACATAAACTAAAGGAACCAGATTAATGACATGAAAATTTGGTTTTCATTGTGGTCATTTGGTTTTCAGTTTGAACATTTCCAGTTAAAAATACATCAAAATAAAAAAATAAAAAAAAAGTAAATTTATTAAACAAAAATTGAGTTCTAGTTTCAAGTATTTGACTATGGTGTTCTACTGTAATAAACTATGGTGAATGCCAACTGATAAAATTAGGTACTAACTTTTTTTTTTTTACTAAGTTCTGTAACACCACTTCTGCTTTTAACACCTGGGATACCTAGTCTTAAAAAATATACTTGTGGTGAGGGTGTAGACTCTGGCTAACTTTTGGTTGAGTTTTACATAACAGTATTCTTTAAAACTAGGTCAGCATGTGGTAGAATTTGATTTAAACTTTTTTTGCCAATGTAATTTTAACAATAGAATTTGACCTCATTTAACTCATCTGTGCAGTGAAACACATACACTAGTGAACACACTAGGCTGTGAGAATATGTACCGAAGTGGTGGGCCGCCTTATCCATGGTGCCTGGGGAGCAGTAGGAAGTTAAGTGCTTTGCTCAAGAGCCATAACCTGCCCAGGGATGGAACAAGCAACATTCTAATCACAAGACCAGATCCCTAACCACCAGACCACGTCTGCCTAGTTAGTAGATAGTGTTGCCAAAACAATCACAACACATGATGTCTGTCAATTCTGCTACCAAGTCTCTCTTAACACTTCCCAGTGTGTTTTTAATTTAATTTGTAAATGGGGCATTTCCCGGGACATTTCCAGACTTGTAAACTGCCTATTTATGGTGGCCTGGTCGGGAAAACAGTGGCATCTATTCTAGGGGCGTCAGTCTATTACTGGCCTTGCAGAATGCAACTTTCAGGCATGTTTATTGCTTGAAACATGCATATAACTGAATTACACTTGAATTACATAAGGTAAATTGTCCTTAAAGTTCACAGTGCATTAAAATTATGCAGCCTGCAGCTCACAGCATGCAACTAATTGAAAGTTTCACTGTAAAAGCCAGCCTAATGGTGTATGAGTGTTATGTGTACTGACGCTATTGTGAATTTGCCTGCTTAAGAAATATATTCAATCTTATTAAGTCTTTCTCAAATCAATGCTGTCTCATAGGCATATTTTTCATGATAATTCTTCTCACAATCAAAATAAATAAACATGCATAAATCCAGCTTAACCGCATATATACTGGACCACCCATATGCATAAGCTTATAACTAATATCCAATGTTTTCATATTCTTACCCTCAACTTATTACACTGTAGTATGGTTTATTGTAGTTAGGGCATGTGTTTGGGGAGATGTATCATGTTAAATGGCAGAATTTGTTGCGAACATTTATGAAAATATGAGTGTTTGTTATTGCATTGTGTTAAGTCACCACTGAAGGGTGAATTAATAAAGCGTGTATCTGATTATGTCAACAGTTATGGTTTACTTCACTGAGCGCTGAACACTATTCAAACAACTCCGACACTGTTATTCCTGCAGTGCCACTGGAGCACCCACAGCTGGGCCGTGATGACTCAGAAGGAAAATAATCACAGCTTAAGTTTCAACGAGGTAATTATGCCGACGTATGGCACTGTTTGATGACTCCAGCAGTGGTCAGGAAGAGCAGTGTCCTTTGACCATATCCAAAGTATTGTATGGCATTAACAACGATCTTGTCTTGGCTTATATTAACAATAGTAATTGTTAATATAAACCAAGAGAAGAGCATAGTTATTACCCAGCCATGGACACAAACTGACTGTAAACTTCAACACCAACAACATAGGGTGCCCCAGTTTGTTGGAGCTAACAATATATTGTTATTGCACCATCAAACTTTTGGACACCTCAGATGAAATATATACCATCTCTAATGAATTACCATAGAGATGAAATTCCAGTTACTGCGGATATAATCATATATTCCTATAAGTAAACAACTATTCTTTATTATTTTGCTATAAATGCATAAATGTTAATATTTATTATTTTAATTATGGTTATACACAGTCATAACATTAAAATGATTTAAAAACATCGTTGTCTATGTTATCAGCTCCACTGAGCATACAGGTGCACTTTGTAGTTCTATAATTACAGACTGTAGTCCATCTGTTTCTCTGTATATTTTATTAACCTCCTTTCACCTGTTCTTCAGGAACCCCACATGTCCACCACGGAGCAGGTATAATTTGGGTGGTTAATTCTCAGCACTGCAGTGACACAGACATGGTAGTTGTATGTTAGTGTGTGTTGAGTTGATATCACAAAGCAGAGTTTTTTCAAACATTGTGTCCAATCATCAGGTCTACTTAGACATATGTACCTTATAAAAGTAAAGTCAGAGACAGCAGCTAATCTACTGATGCACAGTTTGTGTTGTTCTCCCTCTTCATCAGTGTTCATAGGATACTGTCCACAGGAAGCTGTTGGCTGGATATTTTTTGGTTGGTGATCTATTCTCAGTCCAAATTGTTTCAAAACTGCAGCAGTTTGGCTGTGTCTAAATACAATCTGTAATTGTAAAAGTAGAAAACACTTATATGGTAAGCAGAGCTGATAAAATGGACAGTGATTGTAAATATAAGGATGATAGAACTGGTTTATGTTCTGTGAATATATACTCTGTGAGCTTTAAAATTTGTAAATACAGTGTTGAAGTTTTGTTGTCTACTAACAAACTTGAAACTTCAGGTTTATTTGTATCTTATGTTCTGCTTCTTCTATTTTAAGATAAGTGGGTTTGTTTATGTGAAAGATTTAGGTATTAATTACTGAAGTATTTTCTCTCTGGTTTAGCTCTAGATGTGTTTGTTTATTACCAGCTGACCTACTTAAAGCAAACTCTTAATGAAGGATGACTGGAATTCTCCAATATCAGATGTTTTGAAGTTCTAGAGAATTTTTCACACTTTTTAAAGCCTGCAGTCAAACCAGTTTACAGTGCAGTAAATCAGCAAATAGAAAATACAAGAATCCAACAATATTTTACACATTAAATTAAAAAAAAACTTTCAGAAAATAAGCCTTTAAACATTTTTTATAAGTTTAGTATCATCATGCATCCTGGTCTGTGTGTTCCTGCTTGAGTCTGTGCTTGTCCCATCATGCCCCCTTGTCATTTTTTTCATATGTTTCTCCCTGTATTTCGTATTATCTGTGTTGATTATCACCCTTTATATGCCCTAGTGTGCTTCAGTCTCATACAGTTCATTTGATTTGTGTTTGGTCAGGTTCTGTTTGATGCCTTGGTTATCTCTGTTTATGTTTTTCACCTCCAGTTTTATTTATGCTTAATAAACCATACATTTCAGCTCTCTCTGTGTTTGTGTCGCCTCTACCTCGCACTCACCTCCGTGACAATACTAATTAACATCTAAAAATATGGGCATTTATTGAACCAAAAACATATCTCCTCAAATAGTTAAAGGTATGTGTCATACCTCTCACCTCTGCCTTGTCCATGTCACCGTCCACGTTCTGTGTTTGTTTATGTTTGCCATGTGCTTTTGTTTATGTTTCACATGTGCTGTTCTGTTGCCATGTGTTTGTGTTTATGTTCATGTCATGTCTCCTCCCACACCCACATTATGTCTTGTTTATCGCACTGCCCTGCTGAATCATTTACTCCTGTTAAGTTCACATTATAGCTCCCTCATATTTCTTAGTCCTTTGTCAGTTATTGAATGTGCATAAATGTGCGTATGTCCTCACAGTTTTGTATGTCGCCTAGTTTATGTCTTCATAAGTCAAGTTATAGCAGAGTTTGTGTTACAGTGTCAGTTTTGAGTTTTGCCATAAAGCCTCAGCTGTTTGTTTCTGGATCCCACTGCATCCTTCTTCTCCTCCATCACCAAGATGTTACAGTATGCTTTTATTTTCAAAGGCAGACACTGCCTCTACAAGGACTAACACTGATCAACAACTAAACATCTTCCTCATACATATCACGCTATTCAGTGTCTCTTATTTTGCATATCAAAACATGTAATTGTTTGGGTTAATGAGTGTTTCTTCTGCACAGTAGTTACATATTTCCTCAGCAACTTTCTGCAGCCAAACACATATTACTTCAACATGTTAGCATGACTTCCTTTTAAGTCAGAATAGTGTTACATTTCCAAGAAGTGACATTTGTTATTTATATTGTGTTGTAGCTTTTGTGTATTGGTTGTGTTTTCTGTCATTTCTTTTTGGTGTATTATCTACTGATGTATTGGTGTTCTGCCTTTACTTTATGGTTATATGTAATTTCCTGATCAACATGTGAACATGCCATAATCTAACAAATAAACAAAGAAAGAAACAAAACAACTTGCATGTGTATTTTTATCAATTAATTCAATCTGCTCTTGTAAGATACTGATGATCATGCCAAATCATTTAAACTGTCCAGGTAAAATGAGGTTTATATTTGGAGCCAATTAATATTTACTTTATTAATATTTATTATCAAGAATCAGATGGAGAACCACTGTTTTAAACTGTCTTTGTGTCATGAATCCTCCCTTTCCTAACTGTGTCCCTCGCTCCTCCACTCTTATAAGCTCCATGTCCACCAGATTCACCCACACAGTCACACAGTTCCATTCTTCTCATCACATCATTATTGGTCCAGCTATGTTCTTTTCCCTTCCTCACTATATTTCCCATAAACCCTTGCATTTCAAATTCTGCCCTGAGCCAGTCTATCCCAGAATTCCTTTCACTTAGTCACTCCCCTCTCATTGTTATGGTCACCTGAAACTCATCAGTTTCAGAGGCTTGTATTTAAGCTGCCTGGACTCACATTGTCGTGCCTTAGTTCTCTGTCTCAGGTCATGTATCCATCTCTGTTTATCTGAATAATCTTGCTTATCTGAGTAGCCTGTTTGCTGTTATAGCTTGAGATCCTGTATCCTAACGTCTTATGTCTAATAATAAAATCTTATTGTGATTTCACCTACGTGCATTGTGCTTTTCCTATGGCCACATGTTACCCTTTTTACTACTCATATTCCACATGGGAATGGCATGGGAATGCATTAATGCCCACAGCATGGCATATGGGAAGGTACCACGGATGCAGATATGTAGATTGGTATTTTGAAGAAACACTTAAGAGAACTGCTGCTGAAGCAGGACAATGCTAGACCTCATTCTGCATGAGTTACAACAGTGTGACATTTGTAGACATAAAGTGCATGTGTTTGACTGCCCTGCCTGCAGACAATGTCTGTCTCCTATTGAAAAGGTCTTCTGAGTAAATCAAGATTTGTATACTACAAGAAATAACAAAAAATCAACATACAACACTAAAAGTTTATTTAAATGCAGAGGTGATGTGAGACAATGGTGTTTTGAGTGTGTAACAGCCACCCATTTCTAAAATAGTTTGTTTAACAAACAGAATTTGTCACTAAAAACACTCAAAATCTTTGCTTTGTCCTTGTGTCTGTTAATTAAATGGTCAAGTGACTTAACAAATTACAGATTTCAGTTGAATTGCATTTTTAGAAAGTGTCTCAACTTTTATAAAACTGGGGTTTATAATTTGTATACTGTCGGAAATTTTTAACATTTTGCTTCCAATAATAATGCTATATATAGTGATGGTTTAAATATGTTGTATAGTGATTAGTGGAATATTTTAGACACAGAGTGGGTATGTAGTTTACCCTTATTAATTAAATGTGAGAAGAAATGAGCACAGACAACAGATTAACTTCATCTTCAAAGCCAAACATGGATCTATTGTCAAGTTAATAAAACTGTCATGGCCAGTTGCCTGGAAAGGGCTTAAGCTTAGTCCTGGACAACAAAGTATTTTTAATGCTTAGTTTTTCTATCAGAGGTAAAATACAGTCAAAAACTAGTCCTAATCCCTGTCCAGGAAAAAGTTCTGGTAGCTCAGTGTACTCTTAGCCTGCTTGATTATAGAAAAGGCTTTGAAACACTGACAATAATTTTCATTTTATCTTCCATCTATCCATTTATTCATCCATCATCTTCTGCATATCTGACAACCCAAGCAGAATAGACCAGACGTCCCTCTCCCCAGGCATCTCTTCTAGCTCATATGGGAGGATTCCAAGGTGTTCCCAGGCCAGCTGAGAGATATAATCTCTCCAGTGGGTCTTCTCCAGGGTCTCCTCCCAGCTGGACATGGCTGGAACACCTCACCTGGGAGGCATCCAGGAGGCATCCTAACCAGGTGTCTTAACCACCTCAACTGGCTCCTCTTGATAAGGAGGAGCAGTGGCTCTACTCTGAGTCTTTCCCATTTGTCTGAACTCTTCACCTTATCTCTAAGGGAGAGCCCGGACACCATACGAAAAAGCTCATTTCAGCCGCTTGTATCTGCAATCTTATTCTTTCCGTCACAACCTAAGCTCAAGACCAGGTGATGGGTGGAACACAGACTGACCAGTAAACAGAGAGCTTTGCTTTCATTTTAACTTTACAGCCTCAGAAAGGTCTGAGGAGATGTTGCAATTAATCAGATTTTTATACTATTCAATTACATTCTAAAGAGATGTACAAAAGTTATTTTTGAGTTTCTTTCAGCTCTGAGAATGGAACACCCTAACAAGTGCATAAATATTAAATTAAATATGACTGTATTTTAGATTGTACGACTGCAGAGACAGAACATAATGACTAAAATAAAGACTCATGAAATATGGTGATAGACTTAAATATGATTTCACTGTTATGTCTTTATCTTTAATTAGTTAGATGTACATTTATCAACACACCTGCTGCCTTCTCTCATATTTCAATGCTATGACACAAATTGTAAACAACTCCTCAGGTTCATGTGTTTCCACTGTTATTTGCAATTTGCAAATGTAAAGCAGGCATACAGTCTTTTTATGGGAATGTTGCCAATTTTATGTGTCATAGCTATGTATTGTAATCCCTGGCTCTTGTGGTGTTATCAGCTATTGATGAATGATGGTTCTTGAAGCAGTGCTGTCTGAGGGATAAGAGATCTGGGTGTTCAGCTTAGACTTGAGCCCTTGCCCCTTTTTCACTGAAATTCCTCCAGATTCCTTGACTCATGTAATAATATTATGCATAGTAGAGAGAGAGAAATATGTAAATACAGTGTATCACAAAAGTGAGCACACCCCTCACATTTCTGCAGATATTTAAGTATAACTTTTCATGGGACAACACTGACAAAATGACAGTTTGACACCATGAAAAGTAGTCTGTGTGCAGCTTATATAACAGGGTAAATTTATTCTACCCTCAAAATAACTCAATATATAGCCATTAATGTCTAAACTACCGGCAACACCCCTAAGAGACTACACCCCTAAATGTCCAAATTGAGCACTGCTTGCCATTTTCCCTACAAAATGACATGTGACTTGTTAGTGTTATTAGTGTAACAGGTGTGCATAGGGAGCAGATGTGTTTAATTTTGTAGTACAGCTCTCATCCTCTCTTATACTGGTCACTGAATGTTCCAATATGGCACCTCATAGCAAAGAACTCTCTGAGGATCTTAAAAGACAAATTGTTGCGCTACAAGAAGATTGCCAACACCCTGAAACTGAGTGGCCAAGATCATACAGCATTTTAAAAGAGCAGGGTTCACTCAGAACAGACCTCGCGGTGGTCGTCCAAAGAAGCTGAGTGCACGTGCTCAGCATTACATCCAAATGCTGTCTTTGAAAGATAGATGCAGGAGTGCTGTCGGCATTGCTGCAGAGATTGAAGAGGTGGAGGGTCAGCTTGTCAGTGCTCAGACGATACGCCGCACACTACATCAAATTGAATGGCTGTCACCCCAGAAGGAAGCCCCTTCTGAAGTCTGTACCCAAGAAAGCCTGCAAACAGTTTGCTGTCAACAAAGAACATGGATTACTGAAACCATGTCCTATGGTCTGATGAGACCAAGATTAATGTATTTGGTTCAGATGGTCTCAAGCATGTATGGTGGCAATCAGGTGAGGAGTACAAAGATAAGTGTGTCATGCCTACAGTCAAGCATGGTGATGGGAATGCCATGGTCTGGGGCTGCATGAGTGCAGCAGGTGTCGGGGAGTTGAACTCCAATATGTACTGTGAAATAATGAAGCAGAGCATGATCCCCTCCCTCTGGAAACTGGGTCCCAGGGCAGTGTTCCAGCATGATAATGACCTCAAACACACCTCTAAGACAACCACTGCTTTATGGAAGAGGCTGCGGGAAAAGGTGATGGACTGGCCAAGCATGGCTCCAGACCTAAACCCAATAGAACATCTCTGGGGCATCCTCAAGCAGAAAGTGGAGGAGTGCAAAGTCTCGAATATCTGGCAGCTCTGTGATGTCATCATGGAGGAGTGGAAAAGCCATCCAGTGGCAATCTGTGAAGCTCTGTTATACTCCATGCCTAGGAGAGTTAAGGCACTTCAGGAAAATAATGGTGGCCACACAAAATATTGACACTTCAGGAACTTTCACTAAGGGGTGTACTCACTTTTGTTTAGACATTAATGGCTGTATATAGAGTTATTTTGAGGGAAGAGTAAATTTACATTGTTATACACTGCTCAAAAAATAAAGGGAACACTAAAATAACACATCCTAGATTTCATTGAATAAAATATTCCAGTTGAAAATCTGTATTTATTACATAGTGGAATGCATTGAGAACAAAATAACATAAAAATGATCAATGTAAATCAAAATTATTACCCCTTGGAGGTCTGGATTTGGAATCATACTCAAAATCTCATACCACCCTCATGGAGTCTGTTTCTGACAGTTTGAGCAAAAACATGGATATTAGTGACCTGCTGGAGGTAATTTGGCAGGGCTGTGGCTCTGCTCCTCCTGTTCATCATTGCACAAAGGAGGAGGTACCGGTCGTGCTGCTGGGTTGTTTCCCTCCTACGGCCCCCTCCATGTCTCCTGGTGGACTGGCCTGTCTCCTGGTATCTGCTCCATGCTCTGAACACTGTGCTGACAGACACAGCAAACCTTCTTGCCACAGTTCACATTGATATGCCATCATGGATGAGCTGCACTACCTGAGCAACTTTTTTGGGTTGTAGACATCGCCTCATGCTATCTTTATGGTGAGAAAACTGACAAAATGCAAAAGTGACCAAAACATCAGCCAGAAAGGATGAGAACAGAGAAAAGGTCTATGGTCACCACCTGCAGAACCACTCCTGTATAGGGGTTGTCTTGCTAATTGCCTCTCCTTTCTACCTGTTGTCTGTTCCATTTGCACAACAGCAGGTAAAATTGAACAACAATCAGTGTTGCTTCCTAACTGGACAGGTTGGTTTCACAGAAGTGTGGTTGACTTGGAGTTACACTGTGTTGTTTACGTGTTCCCTTTATTTTTTGAGCAGTGTATAAGCTGCACACAGACTACTTTTCACTATGTCAAAGTGTCATTTTGTCAGTGTTGTCCCATGAAAATATATATTTAAATATCTGCAGAAATGTGAGGGGTGTACTCACTTTTGTGATACACTGTACCTTCCAAATGAACATTGTTTATAAACATTTCAATAATGTTATCACAAATCTGTTGACAAACTGAAGATCATCAGCCTCAGCCTTTCATAGTACAACCTACTTTAGTACTAAATCATGATAACAATCAGCTGTTGAAATCACATTATTATTTGGTTGTATATTTTATTACCTTCTTAATTGCCCTGAACTGTCCCATCCCAACTTTTTTTAATGTTTTAATGTTCTGTAATGATTTTAAAATTATCTGCATTGTAGATTAATACTAAAGTCATCCAAACTATGAAGAAATACATATGGAATTATTTAGTAATCAAAACATTGTTAAACAACCCAGAATATGTTTATATTTTACATTCTTCAAAGTAGGCACCTCTTGCTTACATGCCAGCTTTCTTTGCATAAAGTCAGCTTTATGAGGTAGTCACCTAGAATGGTTTTCAGTTAACAGTTGTGCCTTGTTAATGACTTGCATTTCTTGCCTCTTAATGTGTTTGAGACATCAGTTGTGTGTTTACTTTGAAGAATCTAAAAACTAAAATATATTTTGGTTTGTTTAACACTTTTAAGTTTACTACATATTTCATGTGTTCCTTCATAGTCTGGATGACTTCAGTATTTATTTACAATGTAGGAAGAAAAAAAACTAAAATAAACACATTAAATGAAAAAGTTAGTCCAAACTTTTGACTGGTACTGTATTTTTCAGGCTTGAAATGTCGGAATATTTTGATGTGCAGGTGCTATGACAGGTGTTATATTCTTTTAGATATTATTTCAGACACCACTACAACATTTCAAGCCCCAGTGTTATGCTTTATATAGCATAGACTATGGCACAGTTTTAGACACACCTCTGGTTTATTTGAATAAAAGGTTTGTGTTTTGAGCTCAAACTCATGTCTTAAGGAAAGCATGCATTTTACAAAATAATTGTTTTTTTTTTGTTTGTTTGTTTGTTGTTTTTTTTAGGTATTTTGCATGTGAAATAGTTGCTGTGAGTGTCACACACTTGTTGTCACTACTTTATATGTCTGTGGTCAGAAAATAACCAACACAAATTATGCATCAACAGATGGGCTGCAGCCTCTAACTATGGACCAGCAAGGAAGACGCAGTGTTCATGTGTCTAATAAAATGAACAGTTTTCTTCTCTGTTAAATTCAACTATACCTTGATTAGAAAGAACTACAGTTGCACCTGAAGATTACACAAAACTAGTTTGTTATAGGAGCTCTTGTGCTGTAAAATGGTATATCTGAACAAAATAGAAAAATGTTGTAGGCATTGTAGCTCATCTTTGATAAAGACAGAAACTGCAACATCCACAAAGCCCAGATTTTAGCTGTAGAACTGGACAGTTTTCTAAACAGATGTGAACTAAAGTGAGAGCGCTGTATGCTACCCACCAGTATGTTTACTTGGTTTGGCAGCATCAAGGCAAGAGAAGCAAATTAT
Source organism: Crenuchus spilurus (assembly GCA_036984385.1). Taxonomy (NCBI): domain Eukaryota; kingdom Metazoa; phylum Chordata; class Actinopteri; order Characiformes; family Crenuchidae; genus Crenuchus; species Crenuchus spilurus. The sequence continues at coordinate 27,355 of BRDA01092680.1, forward strand.
GGAAATGTAAGCTTCTATATGCTAAACTCAAGCTGCTACAACTGTAATTTTGAACATTGGACTGGTTTGTAAATTAGTTTCTACTTGTAGCATGTGTTCATTATGGTACTATAAGGATTTTCATTTCCCTGGCATTTTACAGAGAGAAACAGGTGGATCAGGGCGTCCTCACATGCTTCTTTCACGGCTTGGAAACAGAGAAAAAGTTTTCTTTGGTATGGACTTATTTGAGAGAAATGAAAAAGAAACAGTTAAAGAAAAAACATTTAAAGCTTTGTGAGGTGTAGATTTAAGTTCCAAAACCTGGCCAAACTTCTTATGTGTTTTTTTCCCATTTTTTTTTTCACAAGAAATCAAAGCCTCTTTGTGGGCCTGGATTTGAAATCCTTTCTCTGGCACATAAAAGATGTACCTTTAAACTGGCTTTCAGACCACTGACAACCATGCAAATTTCTCGGAGGTAGGAAGCCATCTCATTGACACTGTTTGTTAGAGGAACATAGCCGAGGGGGTTAGGTCCCGGCCCATGCGTTCCAGTGTGGCCCACCTCCCTGTGACAGGACTGGAAGAAGTGTCACAAGCTTGTTATTTACCATTAGTTTCTACCATTCCAACTCATCCACCCCTCCACTGCCAAGCTAATTCAATCGTTCGGGGTAATCTCTCCGTAGCCCTGGGAGGGTTTTTTCTTTCCCTTTTTTTCTTTTTTCTCATAGGCAGTGTCGGACCTGACCCAGTTTGAATAGCAATTTCTCTTTCTAGTTCAGTTTCTTCATAGACATTGTATTATGGAGACTGAACAATCACAAAAGAGTAGATGTCTATTATATTGATGTTATTTTATGTCATTTTTGACATCTAAAGACTTCATGAGCTTTCCAAAGTCAATTTAAGAAATGTAAGCTTACTTGCTAAATTAAGCTTATGGTTTGTGAATGTTGTACTTTTTCATTACTGTAAGCAGTTTCACTTTTTTTATTACATATCAGCTTCATTCAGTCGTTTCAATAGTAACTTATGTAGAGAATAAAAGGCTGTGAAGACCAATAGAGTTTTGTTACACTGAATGTATTTTATGTAATTTTTGTCATTTAAAATCACAATTAAGCTAAATTTGTGTTTTCTTTCTAATGAAGTGAATATTGTTCTTCTGGGCTCACAATATACATGTACAAAGAATGTCTTATGAAAGCTTTCCTAAATTCTAATAAGTGTCCACTGTATTTCACCAGTAAATCTCACTTTTCTGTGAGAAAATTATGAGTAAAGCTTACATAAGTCAGTGTGAATTGCTATTGTACTGTACCTGAAGAAAAAGTTAACACATGAGCAATGATAGTAAAGTGCAATGAGTCTAGTGTTTCTGTTTTTTTGCGAATTGAATGTAATAAAATGACTGTGTATTTGGTCCAATACACTGTACTTTATGGCATAATATGTGACTACAGGGAATCTGGGCCATACAGGGTGCGAAGGGGAGTCACATGAAAGTTCCAGCTTTGGTGGTGCTGAGAGTTGCTGTGTTTTTTTTTTGCTTCCTTTGTTATCTTCTCTGTTAATAAAGTAACATGATTTTTCAACTCATCATCATTCTCTACAACACTCTGTGAGTCAGAGCTCTGTCAGTCACTATTGATAAGACCTCCCTCTGACTGACATTTTCATTTAATCTTTGCTAGACATTTAACTGAACACTCAAAAACAGCAACAACAACAACAACAATAATAATAATAATAATAATAATAATAATAATAATAAAAATAATAATAATAATAATAATAATAATAATAATAATAATAATAATAATATGTCTCTAGAGGCTATAAGGTTTTTATAAGCTCCCCAAAATGTCATTTAAGATTCACCTTTTTTGCCAAAGTGATTTGCACACAACAGAATTTGACCTCTGCAGCCCTAATCCTTCAGTGCCTGTTATACAGAGTTGGGTACCTTACTCAAGGGCACTTCAGTCAAGTCCTATCTTGGAATTGAACCGGCAACCTTCCGGTCACAAGACCAGATCCTTAACCACTAGGCCATGGCTGTCCCCATGGATGTTAAAGACTGATAACAATGTCTGTTCACTATGGTGTGCATGTGTGTGCTTCACATCATGGATGTGATAAATGTGAAGGTGTGTGCAAGGACAGTGGTCAATGTGTCACTTTAACTTCACTTCACTTCACACCTTAATACCTTAATACCTTAATACCTTAATACGTAATAAGTTTGAGCAGTAATGTGTTGTGAAATACTATGTATGTTTGTTTTGTTTTGTTTTTCAAACTATCAAATAAAAAACACCACATTAAAGTTTATATGGACTCTATTGACTGCTAACATTTATTATTATTATTATTTTTTTTTTTTCCCTGTTTCACTACTGTCACTTCAGTACATATCAGTACACCTGAACACTACAACATCATAATAGGATTATGTGATTTATCAAGAACTTATAATTAGTAGACCAGAGGAGGATGGGTCCCCCATGTGAGTCTGGTTCCTCCCAAGGTTTCTTCCTCCAGCTCTGAGGGAGTCTTGCCACTGTCGTTGTTGGCTTGCTCACGGAGGCTTTTGTGTTTTGTTATTACTAACCCTGTAAAGCTGCTTTTGTGTAAAAATAGTATATACATAAATTACACTTGACACCTCAAAAGTAGTTTTGTATATTTCATAACTCAGGTATTACAACACAGAACAAATAAATAACAATAGCTGTTTTAAATATTTTGATATTTTTCCATACATATGTCTGTTTCTGTGCTCATTCTTTACACCAAATTCCAGGATTGTGGTAAGTTTTTGTAATTCTTGTAAGTTTGCTCTACTGGCTACACATGTTTAATATGCACACTCAACCCAAGCTCATGATTGTACTTATGGCATAAAGTATCTCTCCCCAGTGTGGCCTGTCACCCCATCGCTCACGTTTATTTCCGCTGAGGCCTCGTTCCCTAATTGTCTAATAAGCTCCAGAACTCTTTAGATCAGTGCAGTACGAATCCATAACAAGCGCATCCTTTTGATACGACTGTGACGAACAGTTTAATTTCAGCAGCCACTTCAAACGAAAAGATGCGAGTAATTTCCCCCCATTTGGGCCCCCACTGGGACCCATGCATTATTTCAGAAGAACACTGCTGTTTTAATGCCCCCATACCAATGCTTAATACCATTCAGCAGAGAGAGAGAGAGAGAGAGAGAGAGAGAGAGAGACAGAGAGAGGCACACACAGATAGACTCAGTCTTCGGAAGTTCAACAGGGCAGAAGGATATGGAGTGTTTATCATTTCTGTTTGAGAATAATATAGTGTGTCATGTTCATATTGCTGTAGGTTGTGGACAAGGAGGTTCTGGGATGGGATCAAAGAGGGAAACAAGTCTAAGAACTTAATAAAGAACAAATAACAACCTGAGATCATTAAAACTAGGTGATTGCATACAAATGACTTAGGACCCTTTTCTAAAATCTGAAACTTATTAACTAATAATTTATCAATTTTGCAATTTTGTAACTACAATATTTGCAATGAACAAATTGTGTTTTTATTGCATTTTACCATATTTTCTCCCAAACTGTTTGGTAGCCAACTAGTGATGGGAATTCCGGCTCTTTCTAGGGACCCGGTTCTTTTGGCTCTTCTCATTAAGAAGAGCCGGCTCTTTCGGCTCCCAAGTGGCTTCTTAGATTTGATTGCTTAAATCAATTAATTATTTTATTTCTTTTTTATTTATTTATTTATTATTATTATTATTATTATTATTATTATTATTATTATTATTGTAAATTGATTTTTTATTATATTATTAAATTGTGTGTAAAATTAATTACGAGTGTAAAAACATACATTGTATCAAATATGTATTATTTATATGGCTTTTTTTATACAAAAATAAATTATGAAATACAAAAACAAAGGCACATCTCAAGTAAACGAACAGGTCCAATCTCTAAATGTGTATATTATTTGTAAATTTGCAACTACACGATATGAAATTGTCACGTTGCATTATATACATTCTGCCTTTGAACTGTCTATCACGTTAAAATGCGTCTAAACTATACATTGTTTCCTGTCACTCAGTTTCCTCACCTGTCCAGCGTGTAGTCTGTCTAAAGTTCTCTCGCAGAGCTTCTGTTCTGTGCTAACTGTGCGTCACTACGTGTGTCTGTAACCACACCCCTCCCCGCTCAGCTCTGCTCAGTGTAGACTAGACACACAGACGCTGCCACAAATCTTGACCAATCGCGTGCTGCAAAAAAAAAAAGAAAAAAAGAAAGAATCGGCTCACTCTCAGGAGCCGGCTCCCATCGTTCACTTCATAGAGCCGGTTCTTAGAGCCGGATCGTTCGCGACCGACCCATCACTATAGCCAACTGACCTGCCCATTTGTTGACTCTCCCTATCACTTCTAATATCTTTGATTCTTGGAGTGTGCAGACTAACACAGGCCTCCTCTGATGAATGTGAAGTCAAGTCAAGCTCCGCCTCTTTTTCAACTGCTAGTGATACATCACCACTGGGCAGTCAACACACTCGGAGGAAAGCACAGGATTCCCAGTTCTGATAGATTGCCTGGCAGATGCCTGAGCCAGCCGACATTACTAGTAGTGCTGGGGAGAGATTACTATCTTACCTGCCCAGAGAGGGAATGGCTCTGGGTGGAAATTAGCATGACCTGGGATGTGATCCTCAGATCATAGTGACAGCACCTTAGTTTATTATTATTATTATTATTATTATTATTATTATTATTATTATTATTATTATCCAATATTCACAAAGCTTCCCAGAGGTAAATGCACTGACCTTATTGTTCTTGGATGTGTTTCTGTCAGTAAGGTCATATAAAATCAGGACTTTGTTTGTTTGTTTATTTTACAGAACTATAATTTTCAGAATGAATTCTTACCATCTTACTGTTTTCAGTCTACCAAGAAAGTCAGCATTTATACTCATCTCACTAACAATTCCTCTCCACCACTTGCTGTGTTACTTTGTGCAGGTGTGTGTGTGTGTGTGTGTTTGTGTTTATGTGCAGGAGGTAGGTGTGTGTGTGTGTGTGTTTCAGACGAGAGGTGCTGGCTGGCGGGCGAACGGCAAAGCTGACAATGAGTTCAAAGCAGCGGAGCATCAAAAGGATGTCACAGGTAAAGACTGAAGGACGCTGCACAGCTCCAGTCTCTGCACTAAGTTAATGCAGTGAGTTGAGCGCTTCGTCTCAAGCGAGGTTTGGTCGCTGTGACCTCGTTCTTCTGGGTCTCGCCGGGGCCTGTCACAGTTCTCCAAGGACATAAAAGTGTAAAGACAAGTTATGCAGCGTGTCTTGAGGCAGCAACAACAAAGGTGAAGATTTTGTTATACAGAAATGGAGCCGGAGAGTGTAGTCGGCGGTCAGAAAAAAGGAGGCAGTCGAAAAACAATGGAGGGTATCTGGCTCCAGCTCAGTGGTCATGAGGGATATTTATTGAATATATATATATATATATATATATATATATATATATATATATAAATGAATCTGCATTTGCTGTACATCAACAGGTATAAAATGTATAAATGGATACATAATCCAGCTGTTGAAACAGTATTTATAATAAGTTGTCATACATAGAATTGAGCCATTCTTGAAATTAGCCAGCTAAGTGAGAAACATAAGAATAAATGCTAAATATATTCTACAATTTAAATTATAATTTATTTCAGACTTATTGTATTATATTAAATAACAACAGATAGAAATTAGGTTTAGGAGATATGACATCTACAATAACAACAATATAAAACAAGAAGTTTAAGCTACGAAGAATATCAAACTCAGATTCACTGATCACCAACAGATGATAACCCCAACCATCATCCTGGCTGGATAAAAGCAGGTATAGGTCCCTCAGATCCAGAGCCTGAGAGATTGTAACAGTTTCTATTATGCTGTAGAAGAATTTGCCTGCAAGCCCGGCTTGACAGATTAGCTGGGTTACCCGGACAAAGCAGGGTGACAGTGAAACAAGAGCTACTTTTATGAGGTCCGTAACACAAGCCCTGGCTGCAGAGCGAGGGGGCTGGAAAGAGATCCCCCTGATGAAAGTGAGGGCAGCGCTCCATCTTTCATGTCTCCATAGGTTTTATTTTGGCCTGCCGTAGATGGGCCCTCAGACAGAAATGACAGACAATTAAGATGGCACAAAAGCACAGGGAAATTCAGCCGTGGCCTAAATGACCCTAACAGGCCTGACGGTATTTCAGTGCACGTGGGCCTGCCTTTTGTCCACAAAGTTCCAATGAAAACCTTCGGTAAAAAAGAAGGAAAAAAGTGATTCCTAAGCTGTGGGACTGTTTTCTATAGGTATTTATAGGGCTGGGGGATTGACATGTTTAAACCCTTCCACTGTGTGTCAAAAGAAGGTAGAAGCAATAGAGGAAGGATTTATGTGGAAATTAACCACTGGTGTTTCTACATATCAAAACAGGTATAAGCTTTTGAAGTTTAAATCATATGTTTTATTCAGCTAAAATAGAGGCTTGTGTGTCTCGGTGGAGAGATGCTTGGCTCAATAACCATGTGCAATCAACTTCTTTATAATGACTATGTTTAAAGAGTGAGCTAGCTATAGATGAAAATGAATGTTGCCTTGCCTTATAGGTGATTTCTCAATGGCCTTGGACACGAGGTTTTTGAAAATAGACCCAGAAATGACTAAAGTTCCAGAATGAATGCTCTTAATTCCAAATGTCCAGTGTACATGACAGGCGGCACTGTGGCTTTGGTTCGACTTCCCATCTGGGTGGAGTTTCCATGTTCTCAGGTTTCTTCCCACAGTCCAAAAACACGGAGGGCATTTGAATTTGGTTTTCTAAATTGTTCTTGTGTTTGTGCGCCCAGGGTTGGATTGGCACCCTGTCCTGGTTTAGCTAAAATAGTGTAATGCCCTGCACTATGCCCATTTAAGCAGTAGCCAGCCCTACCACAACCCTGATCAGGAATAAGCAGAAGATAATGGATGGAAGGACAGTATACTGCACACTGAATAACTCACAGTGCAATGCCATTCAAAAGGCTGAAATGAACTTGCATTGATACATAGGCTACATTCACATTACCAGGCTAAAGTGACTCAAGTATAATCTTTTGCCTTAATGTGGCTCAGAACTGATCTTTTCAGGGCTGTGTGGACGTGTCAAATCCCGTCTTTTCAAATCAGGTTTGAGTCACTTTCATATGCGGTTCTGGATCAGATACGTATCAGAACTTTGGACATGTGACTTGAATGTGACGGTCAGATCAGATTTCATGTCTTTTTGCTTGTACGCATGCGCGTAGTGGGTGAGCCATTGTTGACTTCTCTTTTATACTCACATAGCTGTAAAAACAGCAAAAGCAGCCAGCTGGCATTTATTGACCTTTGTTCCCTGATCATGTACAGTCCACCACCTGTTTACTGTCCTCCTGAGCAAAACACCATCACACATCAGCTACTAACACATCTGTTTTACTCAAATTAGTTGGCTCACAGATCCCCCAAAACTCCTACCAATTTTGTAACTGATGGTCACACTACACAAACTGAAACTAGCCCAAAATCTAAAGTGACACACACTTTTCAATGAGCTTTAAACCATAAATAACTGAAACTAGCACAAAATCTAAAGTGACACACACTTTTCAATGAGCTTTAAACCATAAATCTTCTTCAAATCTTACTTTCTCATTTAGTTTCTTCTTTTATTTAATGCAAAAATCTGCAAAACGCAAATTCGACTGTATTTTTGCAAACCTGGCAACCCTGCACAAATGTGACCCTTTTTGTTGTTGGTGATGAAGGCGACATGTATACATGTATCAATGTGCGCATGTGAGCCGTTTCAGGTAGAGATTGGTTCACATTACAGACAGATACAGCTCACCTACATTTGTGAATGTGAATCATCAAGATAGTTAATTCTAATCTGAGCAATGTGGCTGTGAACGTAGCCAAAATATAATTTAAGTTTGCAGTCTTGGGAATGAGGAGGATGAAGACTAATACACTGCAAAAATTAAAGGTGCCGTGAATATCTAACTGGAACTTAAAATAAATTTTAGGTGCCTCAAAAATCCTACCAAGAGGTTACTGCAGGAACCCTTAAAACTTTAGATTCTAGAGGGGGTGTCAAATTCATTTTCACCGAGGGCCACATCAGCATAATGGGTGGCCTAGAAGGGCCAGATTAACAGGATGAATGTAAGAAAATGCAATATAATTTAAAATAAATTAAACTACTCCTTATTATGCTGTTAGATTAAAATTTCTGTATTTATTATGTATTCAGTATAAAGGGAACAGGACTATATCACAACCAACATATGTAGGGTTGTCACCTTTCAGATTTTGAAATAAGGGACACCCCTGGGGGGGGGGGGGGTTGGAGTGTATGTGGGGGGCGGGGATTCCATTGTGGGTTGGGTGTGGCTTGAATGTTGCACCTATATAATAAAAGGTCTTGCACTGTCAGAGAAACATTGTAAAGCGGACTAAAATTGCTTTTGGTAGATGCTATTTTTTAAATTTGCGTACCATTTCCATTTGTATCTTAACAATGCAGACAATGCTTTCATTGGTCATGACTCGCACTAGTGATGGGCTTTTATGGCTGGGTTTACTTAAAATACCTCTTACAACTGAATGAAATTAAATAAATATAGAAATGTAAAAACAACTGAAATAATATTTTTTTCTAAATTATATATGTATTGAGTTTTGCATTTTACAGAAAGAACAGAACAACAAAAAAAAGAAAATAATTATATACTGTATATGTATCTCGCCGCAACATGGTCACATATTTCACAATATCGCAAAATGATCAGTAATTAATAAAGGAATAGCACATAATAAAGTAAAATAAATAAATTATGTTTACAATACAGGCAGTAGTACAAAAATCACATATCCTCCAACACTTTCCATACTGATGAACATATTTCAGTGAGATTTTGTTGTCCGTTTTGGATTTCAAAATTGAACCAAATAATTTTTTATGCATGGAAATGTAGAAATACATCCCTCTTATAAATTTACATATGTCCTTTTTTATAACAAAATTTATTTATTAATTTAATTTTTTGTGTAAACAATTACTTGTGTGTAATTATTTATTCAGTCATTTATATGTGCATTTATTTATTTTAACTTCTGTCATTATTCGTCATATGCAGAGACTTTTTGTAGCTTCTTTGTGTGTGTGTGTGTGTGTGTGTGAGCCTTCAAAAATTATAGTTAATACTAATATAGCGACCCCCGCCCCCCCCCCTCGGAAACGAATCTGGCTCCCAGACAAGAGTCGGCTCTGATCGTTCACTTCAAAGAGTCGACTCTAAGAGCTGTTGACCCATAACACACACACACACACACACACACACACTACTGCAACATGACAGAAAGGGAGAGAGAGAAAGCAGCAGGGCATATATCGTTTTGTCTAAGTTCAACCATATTTCACTCCCTTTGATAAAAATACAGAACAAAGTGCGTCCCTTATCAGTTCTTGAACACACACAAGTACATGCAGAGACTTTTCTTCTTTTGACATTATGTTATGTGACGGTATGTTATTTGTTTCTCCTTTACCTTAAAAACACTCACGGTCGCTATCGCTATCTATTTCTGCCAGCAATAGGCTATATGCACACGGGGGTGCTGATGTATTTCCGGTAAAATCTCAGCCAGCTCACTCACTTCCGCTATCCACACTGTTGTGATGAGTTTAGTGAAGTCGCAATAATGTCCAGAGCTAAAACGTTTAAGTTTCAGCGAGCTGACAGCGCTACTGCTGAACATTGCTGTGTACCTTTGTGTCAAGCCTCCAGTAAGTACAACAAAGTACTTAGCTTTCATACATTTCCCTCCAATGCAGAAAACCGGCATAAATAGATTGTTGCTCTCCGGAGACAGAATTTCACAGTCAGTCAGCATACCTGCGTGTGTAGCCAGCGTTTAAGGATGTGCGTGAACCAGCGTCCGAGTCAGGACGGAGACTGTTAAAGAAGGGAGCATTACCGGAGCTGTTTGAGTGGAACAATTTCTCCGTCTTACTTCCAAGACCAGTGGTTTGGGAGAGGAGAAAGCGACCAACAGAGGCTGGCACGCTGGTCAAAGAGCACTCCCCAGGGACCACGACTACTAACCTCCCACCAGTTCTACCCTCATAAAAGAGGATGTATATAATGTAAATAGCAATCATCTGTATGTGAAATCTGGTTTACATGCATTGTGACCAAATGCTGATTTACTGCAATAAAATCACTGTTCAATTGAACTAGTACTACATGTTGTCACCCACCTGTCAGTTCTGATCTCCTACCTAACCATAGCAGTTACTGTATCAATTACACAAAACGCTGACATCATTTTAATGCTCATTTCTTTATTATCTTTTTCTATATAAAATTGTTAAATATGTACAAACACCATTGTAATAATTATAATTACAACTATAACAACAATGAATTATATTTAAACTATTAACTTGCACAACAGTTGTAACTTTCTTAAATCCACTCAAAACAACTGGAATTTTACAAATTAAGCTGGCCACACATTAGCTATTAAAGGACAACTCTGGTGTGAAACAGACTTGGGGTGAAAGTGAAACATAACCAGTTGGGATCTGTGATGAGTAGCTCACCTCTTTATGCCCCTGATTTGTGCAATACAGTGTGTTTGGCTGTGAGGCCTCACAGGCTTACAATGCTAGGATAGAGGCATTGCATTTTTCATGCAAATAAATGACTATTTTTACACCATTAACAAGCTCAAAGTAGCTCCACACTTCATTGGTATCTATGGATGTTTCAAGGGATATCATGTGGAGCTGCTGCTGTTTAGTGCCAACAAAGAAACAGGTAGAGGGTCCCAGCCTATAATCACAAAGTGACAGTTGGTGCGGGAGAAGGGGCATCTGTGTGTGGACAGGTTTTTGGCACTCTCTTCACTGGCAAGTGATACAATAACACGCTTCCTTATTGCACTTTTCCAAATGCAGAGTCAACCAGAGATACAGTATTTGATATAGCCAAGGTTGTAATCATAGAAGCCACATCACTAAGAAGGTCACAGTAGACTTCATCCACCCTGAGTGCAGAATGTTCAAGCTGAGGTGAACTGACTTCCTTGTACAAGCTGCTCCTATGAATAAGACAAATGCAAAAAATATTAATTTATTGTTTGGATAAATTCTGCATAAGCTCAAATGCAAGACAATGACTAGAGAAATATTGTGTTTAAAATGAGTACTCCGGTATGAAATGGACTGGGGGTGTATTGAAACATGACAATTATTACAAACTTAAGGCAAGTAGCCCACTTCCGTTGACCCCCAGCATTCTGAAATACACCGTTTGTAGCCAAGGCTAGAAGCACTGTATTTCAGAATGCCGAGGGCAAATAGAGGCAGGCTTTTTGACAAAACTTTGTATTAGTTTTCATGTTCAGTACACCCGAAGTCCATTTCACAACAGAGTGCTCCTTTAAGTAGCACTAGAAAAAATGTGCGTAAAGCCTGAATTATTGGAATACTGGTACGGAATTTTGCTGAATTGGCACAAAGCAATATCTTCGTTTCCTGAGAAATTAATGTGTTGGGTTGCTTGTCCGGGCCTATGAGCCGCCCAACTTTGATTCGACCTGTGGGGCAGAACGGACATTGACTGTGATTAACACCTGGCTGGATAATATCCTGATGAGACGGTGTTCTGTGAAGTGCTGGACATTTGGAGATCCTTTAACCAAGAGTGACCATGCAAATTCAGGTCTGCTCGCACAAAATTTTATTTTTCCTTATTCGGCCTTGACTGCCCGGCTGAAGAATTCTCCCGCAGGGGTGCTAAATGTTGCTAGGATCTGTCACCTTATCGTGTTCCTGATAAGGGAGGTAACTGTTTGGGCGCCTGGAAGCTGTTCAAGGCTACACAGCTGCTGTGCTCATCACGTGTCATCGTGCGGACTGAGAAACACAGACTCTCTGACTGCAGAAGGACAAACAACCTGTTGTCTCCTGCCCCACCCTCCAGCTACCCCAACCCATCACCAACCGCTTCTGATGGCTTATTCCCGGATGGGGGCATGACGACTCTGTTGCGAGAGCGCTCTGAAAGCGCTGCCAGACTCATCTGCCACTGCTGGCCTGTCTCTACACCCCCCCCACCTACCCTCCCAGCCCCTCCCTCACCATTTGCTATGTATTGTCGTTGTGCTTTAGGCGTACTAACAGGTGATGTTTTTCTTTTCTCACCTGGGCCCTCGTACTGCGCCCCACTTAGAGCGCAGTGCGGGGGTTGAGGGGGGTTTTATTTGTTTTTATCACCTCCCCTCCCTCCCCATTGTGTTCCACTGTTTCTCTTCTGACTGATGATAATTTCGCTGTACAGTCATGGCCAGAAGCTTTGAGAATGACACAAATATTATATTTTCACATGATCTGCTGCCCTCTGGTTTTTATGTGTGTTTGTCAGATGTTTTTATCACATACAGAAATATAATTGCAATCATATTACGAGTAACAAAAGCTTTTATTGACAGTTAGAATGAGTTAATGCAGCAAGTCAATGTTTGCAGTGTTGACCCTTCTTCTTCAGGACCTCTGCAATTCTCCCTGGCACGCTCTCAATCAACTTCTGGACCAAATCCTGACTGATAGCAGTCCATTCTTGCACAATCAATGCTTGCATTTTGTCAGAATTTGTAGGTTTTTGTTTGTCCACCCGTCTCTTGATGATTGACCACAAGTTCTCAATGGGATTAAGATCTGGGGAGTTTCCAGGTCATGGACCCAAAATCTCTAATTTTTGTTCCCTGAGCCATTTAGTTATCACCTTTGCTTTATGGCATGGTGCTCCATCATGCTGGAAAAGGCATTGTTGATCAGCAAATTGCTCTTGGACGGTTGGGAGAAGTTGCTCTTGGAGGACATTCTGGTACCATTCTTTATTCATGGCTGTGTTTTTAGGCAAGACTGTGAGAGAGCCGATTCCCTTGGCTGAGAAGCAACCCCACACATGAATGGTTTCAGGATGCTTTACAGTTGGCATGAGACAAGTCTGGTGGTAGCGCTCATCTCATCTTCTCCGAACAAGCTGTTTTCCAGTTGTCCCAAACAATCGGAAAGGGGATTCATCAGAGAAAATGACTTTACCCCAGTCCTCAGCAGTCCACTCCCTGTACCTTTTGCAGAATATCAGTCTGTCCCTGATGTTTTTTCTGGAGAGAAGTGGCTTCTTTGCTGCCCTCCTTGAGACCAGGCCTTGCTCCAAGAGTCTCCGCCTCACAGTGTGTGCAGATGCACTCACAACTGCCTGCTGCCATTCCTGAGCAAGCTCTGCACTGCTGGTAGCCTGATCCCGCAGCTGAAACACTTTTAAGAGACGGTCCTGGCGCTTGCTGGTCTTTCTTGAGCGCCCTGGAGTCTTTTTGGCAACAATGGAACCTCTCTCCTTGAAGTTCTTGATGATGCGATAGATTGTTGACTGAGGTGCAATCTTTCTAGCTGCAATACTCTTCCCTGTTAGGCCATTTTTGTGCAGTGCAATGATGACTGCACGTGTTTCTTTAGAGATAACCATGGTTAACAGAAGAGAAACAATGATGCCAAGCACCAGCCTCCTTTTAAAGTGTCCAGTGGTGTCATTCTTACTTAATCATGACAGATTGATCTAAAGCCCTGTCCTCATCAACACCCACACCTGTGTTAATGGAGCAATCACTGAAACGATGTTAGCTAATCCTTTTAAGGCAGGGCTGCAATGAATTTGAAATGTGTTTTGTGGGATAAAGTTCATTTTCTAGGCAAATATTGACTTTGCAATTAATTGCTGTTAAGCTGATCACTCTTTATAACATTATGGAGTATATCCAAATTGCCATTATAAAAACTGAAGCAGTAGACTTTGTGGACATTGATGTTTGTGTCATTCTCAAAACTTTTGGCCATGACTGTACTTGTACTTGTACCTGTGCACTGACAATAAATTGATTCTGATTCTGAAGCAATCAGATTTAAGCTTTCTTGCTTGATCAATTAACAGTATAACTATTAATTATAAATGCAAAAATAAAATGCATTCTATAATGAACTGAATAACCTAATTATATAAAAATAATTTGTACAGAAATCATCATCAACAACATCAATAATAAAAATAATAATAACCTGACGTCCTCTGCTAGCTTTCTCTCCCTGGGTCTGGCTGAAAGAACTGTCATCTTGCTTACAAGACCAGGTTTAACACCCTGCATTTACACAAAATGTTTTTTTTTCAATAAACAAACAATTATCCATATATAAAATCAAAGTACCACATTAAAAACATGTGAAAATAAAAGCAAATGACTACAGTTCATTGTAATGAAGTGTCAAAACATTGTTTACCTCACTTTATTCATTGAAAATTCACACAGAACATGTGTGAAAGTGACAAACCTCAGAAGTCAATCTAGTTTTTGTGAATCCCTGTACTTCTGCAGATGTTTACAATAACATTATTGATGTAATATAGTACCAATTATGTACATACTGTAGGATTTATCAGTATTTGATTTATAGCTGTCATCCCTGCTGAAAAAATAAACAGCACGGTCAGCTAAAGCTGGGTGACCAGCTTGTATTTTTATCAGCATAAGGAATGTTTTTCTTTGAGTTTGATGGTGAGCTTTCTGGCTTCTCCTCAATGACCTAAAGCACTCGGTCCTATTGACAACATCTGTCCTTGATTCCTTGTTTGAAACTGAGATGGACAAATTACCATTTTAACACGCAGACACATAACGTTAGCAGAAACACTACTTTGCTTTGACTAGTAAATAAACATATTAACCAAAACGGCTAACATTACACGACCGGATCTTACCTTCATAATTGTTGATGTAACTTCAAAAATATAGTTTAATTGTTGATGTAACTTCAAAAATATAGTTTGAAGCCCTTCTCCTTCATTGTTGCTGACGTCTGGCACGATGTCTGAATGATACAGGTAACGTCGCTGAAAGTAATCCTGGGAAAAACTTGTGCTGAATCACTGCAAAACGCCATAGCTGCTCTGTTTGACACTAGCACTGGAAGTGGAGGAGCTGGCTGACTTGGAACACGGAAGAGTGTGCATATAGCCTATTCTCCCCACAACTACTACAACCACAAACAACAATGCATACCACTCGCTAACCAGACGTTAAGAGGAACCACCTTGTGCACTGGGGCAATTAACTCCAACTGAAGGTGCTGATGTAGCCAGTGTGTGGAAAAAAAGGAAAATAACATTATATATTTTTTTTGTTGCCCATTTATCATCAAATCTCTTGCTATTTTATTATTTTGTGTTATTTGCCTTATTTTGTAACGCAATTTAGTGTATTTTTGTTGTGTCCTTTGTGCAGTAATTATTGGTTTATTTGAAGTTTCCTTCCCCTTTGAGTTAGTCACTGTGGGGGGTCTTTTATTTTGAAGTTGGATGACAGTGTCCTCACTGAAAGTTTTCACCCACTCTTCGGTTCGCGGTAAAACGCACAGAGTACAGCCGGTGTGAGAGGTTCAGAACTCAGCTACACCACGGTTACACAGCGCAGAGAAGGAGTTTTAAAAGTGGATGGAGTGTAGATGAGCTACGCCACCTGAGATCAAACAGGTCCGCTACACTGGGACGCACGCACTGCAGACATCACTGACGCATTGAAAGCATGGCTACTGGTGAGAAACCGTTGAAATGCATTATGGGAGATGTAGTTTACGATCGACGTGCGTTAAAAGCAGCATACAGTAAACTTATTTTAAGACAATCATGTACAAGCTCTAGCAGGCCACATAAAATGATGGGCCACATTTGGCCCGCGGGCCTTGTGTTTGACACATGTCTTCTAGATAGGGTTGCCAGTTGCCACCCGTCCCGTAAAATACGGAATCATTTTGTATTTGTAAATTAAAAGTCGCGTTCCGTATTGAACGCGCTTTGTTCCATATTTTTATCAAAGCGGTGAAATAAGGTTGAACTGAGACAGAACGATATGTGTGAATCTGCTGCTCTCTCTGTCACGCTCTCTGTCCTGTTTCAGTAGAGTGGTGTGTGAGTGATGGGTCGTTAGCAAACGAAACGGCTCTTAGAGTCGACTCTTTGAAGTGAGTAATCAGAGCCGACTCATGTCTGGGAGCCAGATTTGTTTCCCCCCTGTTGAAGTCGCACGGGATTGGTCAGTTATACCATGTAAGGTGAGGGGTGTTCCTATATTAGTATTAACTGCACACACAGAGAGGAGCTACAAAAAGACTCTCTCTGCATATGACGATTAATGACATAAGTTTAATTAAATAGATGCACATATAAAAGACTAAATAAATAATTACACACAAGCAATTGTACAGACAAAAAATAAATTAATAAATACATTTTGTTATGAAAAAGGACATATGTAAATTTATAAAAGGAATCTATTTCTACACGTCCATGCATAAAAATGAATTGGCTCACTTTTGAAATCCAAAACAGACAACAAATATTCACTGAAATATGGTCATCAGTATGGAAAGTGTTGGGGGATATGTGATTTTTCTTTTTGCATGATACATGTACTGCTGCCTGTATTGTAACCATAATTGACTTATTTTACTTTATTATGCCCTATTCCTTTATTAATTAATGATCATTTTGTGATATTGTGAAATATGTGACCATGTTGCGGTGATATATATAATTCTTTTGTTTTTGTTTTTGTTTTGTTATTTCTGTAGAATGCAAAATTCTATGAAAATATAATTTAGAAAAAATAATTATTTCAGTTGTTTTTACATTTCTATATTTACTTCATTTCATTCACTGTTTAACTGACATTATTTTATTGCTAGCTTAAACTAAGCTTCAAAAAAAGAAGAAGAAGAAGAAGAAAAGTATTTCGATTTGGGAGCTGTAAGAGCTCTTTTAAGTAAACCAAGCCATAAAAGCCCATCACTAGTGCGAGTTGTGACCAATGAAAGCATTGTCTGCATTGCTAAGATACACCTGAAAATGGTGCGCAATTTTTAAAAAATTGCATCTACCGAAGGCAATTTTAGTTCACTTTATAATGTTCCTCTGACAGTGTAAGTCCTTTTATTTTATAGGTGCATCATTCAAGCCACACCCAACCCGCAACAGAATCCCCCTCCCCATTCACTCCAACCCCAAACACCCCTCCCAACCCGGCCAAGGGTGTCCCTTATTTCAAAATCTGAAAAGTGGCAACTCTAGTTCTAGAAGCTTCTGCTGGAACCTCTCACTGTATTACTCAGTTCCATTAAGCACCACGCTTCAGTTCTGAGTTCCTCAAGGAAAAATATCTTCAGATCTCAGAGATTACTGGAGTGGTGGAAAGGGTTAACCTTTAAAAGGTTGCACCATTGTGGTCAGATGAGGAACCCAAAACAGTGCTTCAAATGGTCATTCAGAGTGTCTCTCCTATTCTGGTGCACTGGATTGTTTATTGATGGTATTTATAGACTAGTGCGTGTAATTCTTTTGTACAAACCGGATTCCAAAAAAGTTGGGACACTAAACAAATTGTGAATAAAAACTGAATGCAATGATGTGGAGATGGCAAATGTCAATAT
>BRDA01092686.1:0-13069 GCA_036984385.1 Crenuchus spilurus
CCTGTAGTTCTTGCACTGGAGCAAGTCTCCTTTCTTGGGCAGTGGGATGAAAAGTGATTGCGTCCATTCTTCTGGCCAAATTCCAGTTTCCCAATTTTATATTCAAAATGTCCAGTAAATATCTGTTTTTGTTTAGCACAGATCTTCATTTTTATTGTCCTTTCTTACTTTATGAAGAAGAATAGCTTTTGTATTTATACATCAAGTTTACACACATGGGTCAGATACGACCAACATAGGTCAGATACGACTCACGTGCATTTGCGATTTCATATCTCAGCACAGCTCTTTGGTTGGCTCTTTAGTGAAGCTACTTAGCCAAGTCACCAAAATAAAACTGTATACATGTGTATGTATTTTGACATGCATCTGAAAATAGTATTGTGATTTTTATTTTGTAGTAGTCCACGTGTGTTCTGTTTCATATTTACTTCCTGTCTTTGTCTTTTTACTGCTCATTTTGATTTCTCACACCTGTGATTTTTGTGCCACGCCTGTCATGTTGTATCATTTGTACATTAAGATTAAGATTAAGATGAACCAATCTGCCAATGTGATTTTTCACACAATGAAATTTGACCTCCACATTTAACACATTTGTGCAGTGAAACACACACACACTAGTGAACACACTAGGCTGTGAGAATTTGTGCCCAAAGCGGCAGTGGCGCCCCCAGACAATTTTCATAGGGGTGGCCAGATGGGGCCACTGAAAAGTTTGGGGTGGCATACTAACTTGAGTCATAAGTGACTTTTATGAATTCTGTTATGCTATTGCGGTATACAGACTAGTCAATACGAGAGTTAAGGAACTGCATACTGATATACTTGTGTTTCTGATTTTACAGTTATTGTTATAAATTATCTGATGTGCATAGACTAATATGGTACAATTATCATTTTACTGTACAACAACAACTCTGTTTTATTGTGTTATGTATCTGTACATGTATTAGGTGATTCATTGTTTTTCAAATAGTTAAACTATTTCTTAAAAAGACAAATGTTACAGCTTAAAATGGAAGAAGTACATTAATAGGAAAGGATAAGTAATTTAATGGGAACAAGTCTACTCAAGTTTAAAAAAATCACACAGAGGTCTCCAATTATTTTAAATACAGCTTTATTGTCCTCTTGCTGTGTCATTTTGTAAATGTATGCATTGTAAGCCATGTCTTACATGTCATCTATGGGTACTGTACCAGTGTTATGAAGCCACGTCTTCTGTTTCCGTGAAGAGTCCATGGAAAATACTTCATATGTGGCTGTTTGGGCCCCTCTGCTCTTGACTGAGATACATCTGGACAAAACAACAGGACAAATCAGTCATACTAATTCTAAAATAATAATAATAATAATAATAATAATAATAATAATAATAATAATTAGTAGCTAGCCCCTCTCCATAGTAATTACAGATTATATGTGTAATATAGGCCTATAAACACATTTATTCAGACTATTTATATATAAGGCTTTATTGGACTTTGTCATGACTTATAGTGTAGATGTGCTATAACTCTACATTTACACAGACAACATTTCATTATTAGGGGTTCCCAGTATAACTTCATGTGTTGGCCCAGGAACAGCTTCAGCTGAGTACTGCCTTGCCTGGCATCTTCTGGGAGGGTTGTTGCTGACTTTCCCGCACTTTGGTCCAAAGCTGTTGTCTGACCTGCACTGTGCTATTACAGCCGGTCCCTGTATTTCTGCATCTGATCTGTCATTCTCTCCCTCTCTCTCTGCTCTCTCTTTGTGTCTCTCTCTGCTCTCTCTCTGTCTGTCTGTCTCTCTCTCCCTCTGTCTCTCACTGGTCTCTCTGTCTGTCTCTCTCTCTCTCTTTCTCTGCTCGCTCTCCCTCTACTCTCTCTTTCTCTGCTCTCTCTATACTCTCTCTCTCTCTTCCTCCTCTGCACTATGTTTCCTCTTAATGTAAAAGTAAACGTCTGTGGACTTTCTCTTCATCGTCTGCAAATTACACTGCACAGTGGCTAATCGTAGCGATTATGCTAACGCTATTAGCTAATGCTAGTTAAGTCAATATAGTCAAAAAACCGAACAGTTTACCGACTGTGAGAATATATTTTTATCTTTTACTCTAAGTATTGTATGACTTACCTGTTAGCAGTTTGGTGTCCTCTCAGGCTTCCAGTGAACCCCCAGACTTACAAAGCTGCACATGGCTGCTGTCTAATGCTGTGATCAAGGGGCGGAGTCGGGTGATATAGTGACATGGACGGGCTTCCTGCAGTTATTTTTATTTCACGTCATGAATTATATAAAAAATATAAAGTATGTACTCTAATATAATAAATATCAGATAGAAGCATATTATGCAGAACATTATACACATGCAACTTGATAACAACATAATGCAAGTTAATTCTCCGTGGGGGGGGGGGGAAGAATATTGGTTATATTAAAGATGCTTAGTTCAAATTCCCTCTGCCTATGGTGTCTGCATTTGGGTCCACCTGCGTCGCCACCCTAAAAACCTGACAGTATGTGTGTGTGACAAACATGCTGCAAATACTAAATAAATGTATGGCCTCTAACTACTAATGTAACTACTTGAAAAAAATATTATAGTATTAAGTGACTTTATTTTATATCACACTTAGATGAATGAGTCATTTTTGACCCATGTGTGTAAATTCGATGTAGTAATATAAAAACAATGTTTGTTCATAAACTATTAAAGTAAAAATGAAAATAATGATCAGTGGTAATCAAAAACAATATATTTAAAGGACTTGGAATATTCAATCATAAAATTAATTGATTTCAAAAGACAGAACCTAGAAAAACCCTGGCAGCATGAAATAACATAGGAAATGAATGCGGGTCATTTTTACCCATGTTGTGCATTAGAGGGGGTGTGCATATGTTGCGCATCAAAGGGTTAAAGTGAAAGTTTGAAAAATTAAATTAAAAAACATTTCAGCTCCCTTTGCTGAACTGCAGGAGCAGTACGTGCACCACCGCACGTTGACCACTAGATGTCACCAGTCATCCAACTTATTAATGTGGCTGTTCTCGGAGGTGTTCAACGACGTGAAGAAAAGGAAAATATGAACGGGAGCAAGCAGTGAATGAAAGATAAATAAGGCATGAAACATCTAACTGCCTGCTCTCAGAGGAATAAAGCGCAAAGATGTGAGTGGGTTTGATTAAGCAGCTCAAACTGTACTGTGTTTAGTTACACACACTGATTACTGATTCAGAATAAACTATTTAGATATGAATAAGCTCAGCACTCAGAAGTAAACAATGGTGGATTTCACAGAAATCAAACAGAGAGCATTTCTGAAATGTCTGACCTGGACGGCTCTGTTACGTGCATGTCCCTTGCACTTTTTTCAAAAGGCAGTTTTGGTCCCCTTTAGTTTTTACTGTCCAAAAACAAGGCTATATATGAAGACGAGTTGAGCACTAGGACCAAGCGGAAAACGGCCGCTCAAGCTGAAGCCTGTATCCCTTTAGACTGCCCACAAGCTCATTGATTGGCTCTGCCGTTTCATGCTAATGTGTGATTGGTCGACCTGGCTGTCACTCCATCTGGCTGTAAAAACTGTTAGTTGGCCAGTAGTCTGTGTTCATCTGCCACTGTTGTTAGTATGTTTAATGTTTTAATCTGTATCTGTGTTTGGAAGCTTTGGATGAGCTTTGTTGAAATGTAAATAGTTAACCCTTCTGTGGTTTATTATTAATACTATTTACTATTATTAATAGTAACTAACAATTATTAATAAAACATTATTACTAATATTTTAGCATCATTTTATTAATATTTATTAATCATAATAATTATTATTTAATTTATGTTCATAAGAGCCGGCTCTATGAGCTGATACTTGCTAGTGAATTAGAAGGGCCGACTTCCATTGAATGAGAACCAGCTCCTAAATTTCTCATTAGATTATGGATCCTGGATTTAAAAAGCTGGGATTCAATAACAACAGAGCAGTTGACGAGGCACTTCAGAGGATATGAGCAGCAACAAGATGCAGCTCTAGCAGTTAGTCAGCTTCACAATCAGAGGGAACAATGGAGGAGGAACCACAAACCTCTGCTGGAGGTGCGATCCTATTTTGAGGAGCCCCTCAGTCACAGAGCAGAACACACCCTGAGCTGGTGGGAAGACAAGGCCTCAATCTACCAACAGCTGGTGAAGGTGATGGAGGGGAAACTGTGTAATGTGGCAACATCTTCTGAAATAATATTCTCAAAATCAGCACAGATAATAACAGACAGAAGGAATCGCATCAGCTCATCCAAGACGCATCTGATTTTTTTTAAAATGCCAATCTGCACTAAAGGCTTATATGGTGTTTCAACATTAAGAGTTTGGTTATGCTGTTGACATTGTAGATTTGTTTGCAGTGCTTGTTTGTCCTGTGTTCCATTAAAGTTTATTGATGTTAAACAAAAGTAAGAATGTTTTTAACAGGACAAATGCACAAAATAAAGCAATTATAAAGTTTATCATAAAGGGCTGACATTAAAAGGGCTTCTCAGCCAGCAAACCATTCAGGTTTACTTATTTAGGCTAATATATGAGGATACAATTTATAACAAGGAGCCGAACTTCCCATCATTATCAGGCCTTACAGTGGACAGTCCTGTATTATGTCATTCTTCTACATTAGTTTTAAGGTTAGTATTGCATGACAACATTTTAGTGGACATTAATCAGACATACCCTATATAACATTTGCACTAATTATGCGCATATGTTAATATTATCAGTATTTTGGAAAGTTTACCTCCATTTTCTATTATATATTGTTCATGTTGTCTACACAGTAAATATGTCAGTGTTAAATCAACACTGTTAAGAGTTAAATTAACACTGAGAGTGTCAAAATGTAACACCCCCAGTGTTAATTGAACTCTAATAGTGTTGATTTAACACTGGCAGATTTACTGTGTATTTTTGTTTTTTATACTTGTACTACTCAGTGTCCTACTATCCCTGTAAACAATAAACACTCCCATATAATAACGTATTATTTTAGCTGCAAGTGTAACAAAACATATGGTAAACAAAAATGGATGATAATTAACTAAAATAAATGAACTGCACAGACTGACAAAAGAAAGCAAAGCTTTGGAAAAATCCGTAGTGTCATAATTTAGACATGAAAAGTCTAAAACCAGTGGTAGGTTTTACTATATTTTAACACTTCAGCTCTTTCTCTCTTTTTCTTTACCCCTCTCGTTTTGTGCAACTTTCCACGCCGTTTGAATCGGCCAATGGTGTTTGGAGTTTGTGCGGTATTGGTATGTAAATGAGCAGTGCGCGTGCTGGCGCGCTGAAAGCACACGGATTGTTTATTGAGGCAGCGGAGCCACGCGCCTGGCTCACCGAGGCGGTGTGTGTGTGTATGTGTGTGTGTGGTGGGGGTAAAAGAAACGCGCGCAGCGGGGGCGGGGTCTCTCGGAGGAGCGTGCGTCGCTTTTAAAGGGGTGGGGTGGTGCGCGCGTGTTGAAAAAGCGCGGTGCTGCCAAAGTTTGTATCAGATCGCACCACTGGGCATAGGGGGGCAAGGCGAGAGCTGGACTCGCGACAGCACGCACGGCCACGCACGCGAAAGACACGAGCGCGGTGCGCTGCCACTGTTGTTTGTTTGTTTGTTGTTTATCCCTCACTTTGGCCGGTTTTGGTGGCGCGAGCCTCACTGCGCCTTTACTCCCCGAGACGGAGATGGAGACCACAGTCACAGCACCGTGCCCATTCACGCACGAGCGCTCCGCCGCCGTCGCTCCGCCTCCTCCTTCCAGCGCGAGCAGAGGTGCGAAGAGGCTGCCGCGCTCGAGCTCGCCGGAGCTCCTGCGCTGCAAGCGGCGGCTGACGTTCAACGGCTTGGGCTACAGCCTCCCTCAGCAGCAGCCCGTGGCCGTGGCGCGCCGCAACGAACGCGAGAGGAACCGCGTGAAGCAGGTCAACATGGGCTTCCAAACACTGCGGCAACATGTGCCCAACGGCGCCGCCAACAAGAAGATGAGCAAAGTGGAGACGCTCCGCTCCGCCGTGGAGTACATCCGCGCCCTGCAGCAGCTGCTGGACGAGCACGACGCCATCTCAGCCGCCTTCCGCTGCGGCGTGCCGTCCCCCAGCCTCTCCCACAGCTGCTCCGCCGAGCCCGAGTCTCCGCACTCGTCCTACTCCTCGGACGACGGGAGCTACGAGCAGTTGAGCTCAGAGGAGCAGGAGCTGCTGGACTTCACGACTTGGTTCGACAGATACTGACCCGACCGACCGGGTTACGCAGCCGAACCAGACTGCGGGACAGAGCTCGTGTTTCCACCGAGTAGCCCGTGCGGCAGAGGACGCGTCCTGTTATCCTGATTGGGCTGTTTTCGGAATAGTTCCACTCGTGCACTCACTCCCTCGCTGCGGCCCCATTTACAAACTGTGCACTTCGTTGTCATCTTCACTACGTAGTGAACATGCCTCGTAAACAAGGACTCGATTTGGGACACAACATTCCATGACGCTTTGTGTCAGTAACCTAGCAACCAGCATCAACTGACAAACTTCGGGGTTAGCGAGCAAAGCACATTAGCATGCTAGCTTAGAAAGTTATGATAAATGGAAAGCTGTCATAAAATCAAGCTAAAAATAGCGTATGTCTGTATACTGAATTTCTGAAAATACTGTTTAGTATTATGGTACAGAGTGAACCATAGTGTCGCCGTTACTGTTGAAAATTGGGACACATCTCAAAATGGCTGACATACACACTTTCTAGTGCACCCTTGTCCTGACAGGGACTGATTCTGAACACAGCCGTTGAGAGTTCGAAACTTTCAGTAGCTTCAGGGTGCGCTGCACAGTTTCTCATTTGTGAGAGAAACGAGGGTTTTTAAAACGCTGACCTGTAAAGTTTCAAGATGAAATGGACTCTGGAGAAGACACGGCGGAAAGATTTCTAGCTGATAAGTGCAATTATGGACTTTGTGTTGATAATATGGCATCTCTTTGTATCTGTTTGTAAAGTCCAACAGCAGGAGTGTTTTTAACTTACGGCTGCTGACGTCACCACACCTTTAATGAAAACCTGTATTATAAGCTGTATTGTTAAGAAATGAAGATTTATTTTTGTATGCCGATCAAAACAGACACAAAATATGTCCACTGCCTCTTCTGTGACAATGACCACGTGGTAGAGTTGTTAGTCGGAAGATATAATGTTGCTCTTACACTGTTAGGGTTTTGTTCAGTAGAACATGTGTTGGTTAGACTTTTGGCTCTGTATGGATGAGCGAGGGCGCATGTATGGAGACATTCCACAGTGTATGCACTTGTTTTCAGTGTTCTGTAGACTGCGAAAATGTATATATACGCAATTTTAACAGATATATTTTGTGTAAAGAAGTTTTTCTTCTTTTTTAATGAATAAATCCACTCTATTTATACATAAACACTGTTTTTTGCCACTTATTTTCTGCAGCTTTATGAGCTTTAAATCAACCAGATAAGGAAACTAGTCATCTATCTGTCTGTCTATCATAGTATATAGTATTCTATTTTTTTAAAATCCTGTTTTTTTATGAGCTGGAAGCCCAAATTATGTGAAAAATAACAAACAAATACTTGAAATCGTTTAAATTGTGGGCCCTGAATTGAACTTTTTGAATGGAATTATGGAAATTAATCAACTTTTCCATGATATTCTAATTTTTTGGAATGGAGATATATATATTTGTTCTAGTCCCTGGACACTGCTGAGATAGATTATTTTCCCCTTTATTTTGAGGCCATCGAGACCTCAAAATAAAGGCTTGGAGAGACAAACTGGGTCACAATACTTCTTTACCCAGCTGAGGTCAACTTAGATAAAGTCGTGGTTGTATCTTGCACGCATCTCCAGCTGCGTTTCTATCAGCTTTCCCACAACCCAGTCAAGACTGCCCTCTCTGTCCAAAATCTAAAGCACCACACTCCAGGCTTTTGTGCCTCATTATCCATATTATAGCTCTCCCCATTGCAAACAAACACTGGTGGCAACTCCAGCCGAGCCGAAATGAAATCATGACTTGGATTTCACCTGCAGGAGTTTGCATGTGAAATGAGTGTAATAAAAGAGCAGGGACCTCACAATAATGACCCCTTTAGACGAGGGTTAGGCCCATTTAGACTCGCAGTGAAAGCCGCTCACACACAGCAATCTAGAGTAGTTACAGAGTAGTATAGTCTGTGCAGTATAACCAGGACAATGTTTGCACAGTTCGTCTGTATTACTTTTATTTAGACTTTGATTTATTACTGCAGTACAGAGTGAGCACATTAACTTATTTATATGTCAGTGATGAATCTCTGAACATTCCTGTGTACATGACGAGCGCGCTCTCTCTGTGTGTGTGTGTGTGTGTGTCTGTGTGTTGGGGAGTTGATCTTTCTCATGGGTCAGTGTTAGTAGCCCTCCGTGCTGAAGCAGGTGCAGGCCACGTGCCGCAGCTGCTCTGCGCTCCTATTGGTCAGCGGCTCGCGCCTCTTCACTCAGCTCCGCACATGAAGGAAAAGAGCAAATGATTTATGTCAGCAATCATTCATCCATTTATACAAGCTAATATATATATATACATTCAAAAGAACAATAGGAAATATATAAATCACACAGTGCTTTATTAGTCAGCACAAGATATGGAGCCTCTCCGTGCAGTAAGTGCAATAGCGAATTCATAAGATTTATCTTATTCTATTCTATTCTATTCTATTCTATTCTGTTTTTATCTGTCTTTCCATCCATCCACCCATCTCTCTGTCTGCTTGCCTGTCTATCTCTCTGTCTATCCGTCTGTCTGTTTATCCATCTGTCTGACTATCTCTATCCATCTGTCTGTCTATCCGTGTGTCTGTTTATCCGTCTATCTGACTGTCTCTATCTTTGTCTGTCTGTCTGTCTGACTGTCTCTGTCTGTCTATCTGTCCATCTATCCATCCATTGGTCAGTGTGCTGTGATATCCTGCTCATCTCCTTTCAGTCACAAAATATTTACCAAATCAGACACCTGCTCTGTAATTCACATCATCTGTTAGTCTTGTTAGCATCTGAAACAAAACATATCATCCTTATCTTTCCATATCACAGCTGAGGCACACTGTTTATTATTGTATTGATCTACATTTAGTCTGAAGATTTTAGTGCAGAGACAGATTTGGCACTTTGTGGACCAAACACGAGTCAAAAAAACAACAACAATATACAATGCCATGTCAGCACCAAACCAGCCTGAAGGCTGTTTGAGCCATATATATATATATATATAAAGCAGTGATCCTCACTATTTTTTTCAAAAGAGCCATATTGACAGATCAAGCAAGGAGAGAGCCACAATATCACCCCAAGTCACTCAAATAATGGGAAAAAAATAAACAACCCACCTATGGACTAAACCTTTGTGAACTGAATATATTGCTCTAGCTAGCTTATAGAATCGCTGCTGCCATGTAGCCACCCTGCTGCAGGGTTGCCAGGTCCAACAAAAATATCCAGCCTAAAGGCAGTCTAAAACCCCCCCTTTAGAAGCTTAAACTAGCCCAGAATATGTCTGTCACACGTTTGAAGCGAATGGCAAAACAACTGTGTACGAGTGTACGACTTAGTATTTTGTTTATAAAGGATTTATTATGATTATTGCTATTTATCTTAAAGTGATTAATAATATGGTTACATGAGTGTTTTATTAGTTCTTTTATACGTGTTAAACCGTGAACCTGGCAACAGCAGAGTCTCGTGCAGCCTGCTGTTGGAAACAGTGCCTGTGTTGCCAGGTTCCACAGTATCCCCGATTTGGAATCAACTTTAATTGAAGCAAAATGAGAAGGCAAGTGCTTGAATGTAACGGGCATTACAGTATATGTCTCTGTAGCATGCTTTAAAAATACTTTGGCTGTGCTGACGTACTTTTGTCACGAGAGCCACCGATAAAGCAGTAAGAGATTATAATATATATATATATAATTTATATAAATGAAGAACCATGTTCAGTTTTCAGCCAAATGTTTCATTTTGTTTGGTTTGAGAAAAAAATAAATGGCATTGCAGCTCTTCAAAATAATTACAAATAATGTATATACATTCCACATTGTTATTAGATTTTGCTCTCTCTCTCTCTTTAAAATGTTATATTCAACAAATGTGTAATTTAACAAGGAGTGCTCAAACGTATATGATGGATGCATGCGATTGTATAGTGCCCTCCATAATTATTGGCACCCCTAATTAAAATATGTTAAAAGCCTTAAAATAAATAAATTTTTATTGCAGAAGAATAATCTCACTCTGGAAAAGTTTAGAAAAAAGCAACCTTCAACTCAAGTGAAAATAAATAAAGAAAGAAAAAATCCTGACTAAGAAAGAATTATTTCCCATAAAATGACCTGTTCCACAATTATTGGCACCCTTAACAATTTCTTGGAAATAAATGTATTTCAACCATTTATGTCCTTTCTACTGTAGTTTATAAAGTGGATCAAAGTATTTAGGAACCTTTAATTAGTAAATCATCACTTCCTGTTTCCCTGGGGTATTAAATATGGCATTACACAAAGGCCTACAGTATTTCTCTTATTCACTCTTAAACATGGGAAAGACATGAGAAGACACTATTCATGTAAGGCAGATGTGTGTTGACCTTCATAAATCAGGCAATGGCTACAAGAAAATAGCCACTCACCTGCAGATGCCCTTATCTACAGTCAGAGCAATCATCAAAACGTTCAAAACATCTGGAACTGTAACAAACAAGCCTGGAAGAGGACGCAAGTGTATCTTGCCACCACGCGCAGTGAGATGGATGGTAAGAGAAGTAAAAAGTTCTCCAAAGCTCACTGTAAGAGAATTGAATCAAATGGTAGCATCTTGGGGTTACGAGGTCTCCCAAACAACCATCAGGCACTATCTACATGCCAACAAGCAGTTTGGGAGGCACAAAGAAAGCCTTTTCTGAGTTATACTCATAAGCATAAACGGGTGGAGCTTGCCAAGCAGTACTGGGATTTTAATTGTGTGCTTTGGTCAGATGAGACCAAAATAGAGCTTTTTGGTAACAAACACTGTTGTAAGTGTAACACTAAGGATGAGTATGCAGAAAAACACCTCATGCCCACTGTTAAGTATGGGGGAGGATCAGTGATGCGGTGAGTCTGTTTCTACTCCACAGGACCTGGGAACCTTGTAAGGTTACATGGGATCATGAACTCTGTGAAATATCAGGACATTTTGAATCAGAATCTGGTGGCCTCTGCCCAAAAACTGAAGATGGGTAATCACTGGGTCTTTCAGCAAGATAATGACCTTAAACATGTTGCCAAATCTACTCAAAAATGGTTCACAAGGCACAAAATCAAGCTCCTCTTATGGCCACCTCAGTCCCCAGACCTCAACCCAATTGAAAGCCAGTGGGGAGAGTGCATAGGAGAAGACCCAGGACTCTGGATGATTTAGAGAGGCTGTGTAAAGAGGAATGGTCAAAGATGCCTCTTTCTGTATTCTCCCATCTTGTGAAGAGTTATATGAGAAGATTAAGTGCTGTCTTGTCAAAAGGCGGTTGTACAAAGTACTAAAACCAGGGGTGCCAATAATTGTGGCACACATGATTTCATTCAAAAGATTTATTTCTTAATGTGTGATGTTTTCCCCACCAAATAAAGGCACTTGAATTAAAGCTTAGATTTTTCTCTTTTTTTGCATTGTTGTCCGATATTATATATTAAAAAAAAAGAATTTATTAGAAGCCAAAGAACACTTCTTAACCAGGGGTGCCAATAATTATTGAGTTTGCTGTATATTGCCGGAAATGACTTGATTTTACAATTTTGATTTCAAAATTGATTTTGAGTTATCACGTATGAAAATGTGTATGTTTATATAATGCAACATTGAAATAACATGATCATTTATTACAGTACACCCCTATCTGTACAAACATACATAAACAATGATGCTTATTGTTTATTTGTTATTGAGATATATTCTGGAGTCCTGCTATGTTAACTCACTTCTACATTTCATCTAATGTAACTGAATGCTATGGCCATATGCTTTGCTATGCCATGGCCTGATAGCACAGTATAATAGAATAAATCCATTGTGTGTCCCCACCCCAAGCTGATTAGGCCATCAGCATCAGTAAAGAGTTATGTCTGTACTGTATGGATACCTGCTTCTTCTAGAGAACATGGTAAACGGTGACTTTCTCTGCTGTGAGTGAAGGTCATCAGGTTTTATTCTCTTCATGCAGGCTAATGTCAGCAGGCCTCAACAGTGTATTCTAATGCTGGACTTAAAGAGAAAGCCATTCTGCTTTCTGCAAAGCTTCAGGTTGACTGCACACACTGACAAAAAGTCAGTGGACTTCTATCTTTAAGGATTTTTTTTAAATTCTAAAATAAGAAAGGGGGATGAATGTGCTCAGTCTAATACTTTCAACTGACACCTCTCAGTGAAACTGAATGGAGCTCTAAACTTCAGACGACCTAACAGGGGAGGGGAATATCTCTCTCTCTCTCTCTCTCTCTCTCTCTCTCTCTCTCTCTCTCTCTCTCTCTCTCTGTGGACTATAGAGGCTGGAGGGCTGCTGTCATTTGCATGGGCCATTGTGCTGCACAAGTTTGGCTGCTTTTTTTTTTTGGTGAGGGCCTTTTGGCCATTTACTTCCACTCTGGCTGGCTGTTTGCGGCCGTGAATGGCCTCCGCTCCAGGCCTCCACAAAGGAGCTTTTGTGTCACGGCTGCACCATATTCATCATGTAATGCCTGTAAGACAAATCTGATTGGACGTTCCTGTCACTTTGATGTGGTTCCAGAGAGCAAGCAACTTGGTGGTAGCAAACTTCACCCTCTTCTTCTTCTTTTAATTCTGTCTGTGTTTCTACCTTTCCCTCTATTTTTCTGTCTCTGTCTCTCACTTTGTCTTTCAATCTGTCTCCCCATATGCCATACGCCTATTTCTCTTTTTGTCTGTCTTTCTGTCTGATGCCCTCCTTCCATCTCTCTCTCTCTCTCTCTCTCTCTCTCTCTCTCTCTCTCTCTCTCTCTCTCTCTCTCTCTCTCTCT
>BRDA01092688.1:0-7500 GCA_036984385.1 Crenuchus spilurus
AAGGTGTCTGATCTAAATACAGAGTGTCTGAACTAAATACAGGGTGTCTGATCTAAATACAAGGTGTCTGATCTAAATACAGGGTGTCTGATCTAAATACAAGGTGTCTGATCTAAATACAGGGTGTCTGATCTAAATACAAGGTGTTTGATCTAAATACAGAGTGTCTGATCTAAATCTAAGGTGTCTGATCTAAATACAGGGTGTCTGATCTAAATACAAGGTGTCTGATCTAAATACAAGGTGTCTGATCTAAGGTGTCTGATCTAAATACAAGGTGTCTGATCTACTGTAAATATAGGGTGTCTGATCTAAATACAGAGTGTCTGATCTAAATACAGGGTGTCTGATCTAAATACAGGGTGTCTGATCTAAATACAAGGTGTCTGATCTAAATACAGGGTGTCTGATCTAAATACAGGTTGGCTGAACTAAATACAGGGTGTCTGATCTAAATACAGGGTGTCTGATCTAAATACAGGGTGTCTGATCTAAATACAGGGTGTTTGATCTAAATACAAAGTGTTTGATCTAAATACAGGGTGTCTGATCTAAATACAGGGTGTCTGATCTAAATACAGGGTGTCTGATCTAAATACAGGGTGTCTGATCTAAATACACAGTGTCTGATCTAAATACAGAGTGTCTGAACTAAATACAGGGTGTCTAATCTAAATACAGGGTGTCTGATCTAAATACAGGGTGTCTGATCTAAATGCAGGGTGTCTGATCTAAATCCAAGGTGTCTGATCTAAATACAGGGTGTCTGATCTAAATACAAGGTGTCTGATCTAAATACAGAGTGTCTGAACTAAATACAGGGTGTCTGATCTAAATACAAGGTGTCTGATCTAAATACAGGGTGTCTGATCTAAATACAGGTTGGCTGAACTAAATACAGGGTGTCTGATCTAAATACAAGGTGTCTCATCTAAATACAGGGTGTCTGATCTAAACACAGCGAAGTTTTAGGTAGTGCCCACATATACAAATGAGGCCCCATGTACAGTGCTTATTCCGCGTATGCGGATCGCCAGCCCTGAGAATGTCTGATCTAAATACTGAATATCTGGTCTAAATACTGAATGTCTGATCTAAATACAAATTCAGCCAGGTGGTTCTGAATGCATGATGTAACTCTAAATTAGGAAAGGGAAGAAAATTAGTTTCTCAGTCAATACAGAATAGACTTCAGTATCTGCTACATTTCTGATCTCTTCTTTTGAAATCTGATTCCTCCTGGATCTTTATGCAACAATCCTGTAAGCTCTGTGAGCAACAAACACGCAACAATGAGTGTGTCCGTGTGTGTGTGTACATGAGGCTGTGAGTTGAAACAAGGCCTGTGCCACAGACATCAAAACATGCACAGAATGTGTTATACAGAGAACAAGTCTCTCTCTCTCTCTCTCTCTCTCTCTCTCTCTCTGACACACACACTGTCTCTCCATGAATATAAACAAGACTGACTGTTTAGAGTTCTCTGTACTGCTCTGTATGCTCTATGTGCTTTATTGATCTGGATAGTGTTTGTGCAGTGTATAGTGCATATAGTGTGTGTTTAATGTGTGTAGTGTGAATAGTGTACAATATTGTCTTTGCCTGCGCAGGTCAGACTCTCCTGGTAACTGATGGTAATGTGTTACAAAGATTCTAGCCCTGGATATTTTAAACACTCTTGTGTGTGTTGGCCATGAGAGGTCTGCCTATAAACCCCTACTTCCTGGCAACATGCACAGTGGGGCAACTGCTTCAAGGGATATGCACATCTTTTGAGCTCATCCTTGGTGGTGTTGCACCCTGTGGAGGGTAGGAGCTCTCTCCCAATGCTCTTGTATTATGTTTGTAGCAAGTGGAATGTGTGTTTCCCAGAGATCCACCCATGGTAGTGTTGCACCTTTCAGAGGGTGGAGCCTCATTCTTAGGGCGCACTCCAGGTGTATTTGTTTTTGATTACATTTGCTAATGTCTGTTCATAGCACGTGGCTCAGTGAACCTTCACACTATAGTCATAAAGGCACTATCACAGAATGTAGTGAGTGATGTAGTGGGTTGCACAGCAGCACCCGTGGTGCTGGAATGAATCCTGGTCACGTCAACTTTCAGTTATTTTTTTACCCTGTGCACCACTTATCATCCTCCTGTCTGCATTTTGAGGCCAATCTGGTAGCTTTTAACTCTGTATCCATGTATCCTGTTTCTGATTCTCTTTGACCTTCACCTGCTGCAGTGCAACTGTCTTTTCCAAGGAATCTTTGGATACCTTGTCCAAAATAAGACTGCCTCACTTTGGTCATATTGGCTTCCAGGTAGAAAGTCTTCACCAGAGTTCACCAATGTTTTTTTTTTTTTAATCGTCCAGCTTTCACATCCATAAAGAACCAGAGAAATTCATCCTGGATGTTCAGAGCTTCGCAGGTATTTTCGCAGATGATCAGAGGTGATGGACAGTGATGATAAGTTGGACGTAGTGGTGTTTCTGGAACCTTCTGACCCTTCCAATTCTTTTCCAAACCTTTTCTTCCTTTCCTGAACCTTATGCTCCTTTCTTGAGCTTCTCTCTGAACCTTCCTGTCATCACTTGACCTTTTGTTCTGGGCCTTTTTGGGACCTTTTGCAGAACTTGTTAGCACCTGTCTCTGGCCTGTGATGACACCACATCTTTATATAGTCTCTGTTCTTGTGCCTTTGAAAATGTGTTACTTGTGGTGTTGAATCAAAACTTGAATCGAAAGCTTGTCTGATCAGAAACATTTTTGGCAGTTATCTACCAGAATCCTGGAGAACATTATAGAGATTCAAAGAAAATACAATATTGTTGAAAGTTGATTGTCCTCCAATATGCTTCATTACATATATTCTCATCAATAGGACTACATTTAGATCTTGACTATTTAATTAGCTGATGATACTTTGATGATGGTGAGTGTTGATTCAGGCATGCAGTTTAACACTTGCAATTAAGGTTGATTGATGGGATGTAAACTTTATTTTTTTATGCAAACCTATAGATGCAGAGTCACTAGACATGATTTGACTGATCAATTACCCTTGGAGTAAGGGGGGAAAACTGAGTCAATTTGATTATTTTTTGCAAACTATGGATTTAAAACAAGGCTCCCCAACCCTTTTTGCACTGCAGATCAAATTAAAATTAATAATTTCCTCACAGACTGAGGACACATATGTGTTACATTGAGGTATCACGTGGGTTTCACTGTCAGAACATGATCAAATGTATTGCATATCATTGTAAAGCATTTACAGCAAATGCTAGAAAGCAGATAGGTGGGGCACTGCCAGATTCACAGAAACGTTTTCATAATTTCATGAACCTGGTATCTCAAATATCACAGATTCCCATCCATAGTCTAGACTCACTCATAATTGTTATCTCCGAGTGAAGAATCCTTTCAGGAAGACTACTAGCTATGAAGTATCATCTTGATTTGGTGAGGCACAGTTCACTCAACCCAAACTCAACATGTTATGTCAGTGTGCTGTTATTGTGGGTGTGGCTGGAGGTCATACTCAGCATCCTGTTATTGTGGGTGTGGCTAGGAGTCAAAATCTGCATCCAGTTATTGGTATGGCTAGGAGTCACAATCTGCATCCTGTTGTTGTGGGTGTGACTGAGGGTCACAATTTGCATCCTGTTATTGTGGGTGTGGCTGGGAGTCATAATCTGCATCCTTTAATTGTGGATGCAGCTGGAGGTCATACTCAGCATCCTGTCATTGTGGGTGTGGCTGGGAGTCACAATCTGCATCCTTTTATTGTGGAGGTGGCTGGAGGTCATACTCAGCATCCTGTTATTGTAGGTGTGGCTGGGAGTCACAATCTGCATCCTGTTATTGTGGGTGTGGCTGGGAGTCACAATCTGCATCCTATTATTGTGGGCGTGGCTGGAGGTCACACTCAGCATCCTGTCATTGTGGACGTGGCTGGAGGTCATACTCAGCATCCTGTCATTGTGGGCGTGGCTGGAGGTCATACTCAGCATCCTGTCATTGTGGGCGTGGCTAAAGGTCATACTCAGCATCCTGTCATTGTGGATGTGGCTGGGAGTCAAAATCTGCATCCTGTTATTGTGGGTGTGGCTGGGAGTCATACTCTGCATCCTGTCATTGTAGAGGTGGCTGGAGGTCACACTCAGCATCCTGTCATTGTGGGTGTGGCTGGGAGTCACAATCTGCATCCTGTAATTGTGGGTGTGGCTGGGAGTCACAATCTGCATCCTGTCATTGTGGGCATGGCTGGAGGTCACACTCAGCATCCTGTCATTGTGGGTGTGGCTGGGAGTCACAATCTGCATCCTGTAATTGTGGGCGTGGCTAGAGGTCACACTCAGCATCCTGTCATTGTGGGCGCGGATGGAGGTCATACTCAGCATCCTGTCATTGTGGGCATGGCTGGAGGTCACAATCTGCATCCTGTCATTGTGGGCGTGGCTGGAGGTCACACTCAGCATCCTGTCATTGGGGACGTGGCTGGAGGTCACAATCTGCATCCTGTTATTGGGGACGTGGCTGGAGGTCACAATCTGCATCCTGTTATTGTGGGCGTGGCTGGAGGTCAAACTCAGCATCCTGTTATTGTGGCCATGGCTGGAAGTCACCCTCAGCATCATGTTATTGTGGGCGTGGCTGGAGGTCAAACTCAGCATCCTGTTATTTCGCTTGTGGCTGGAGGTCACCCTCAGCTTTCTGTTATTGTGCGCATGGCTGGAGGTAAAACTCAGCATCCTGTTATTGTGGGCGTGGCTGGAAGTCACACTCAGCATTCTGTTATTGTGGGCGTGGCTGGGATTGGTCAGAGAAGGAGCAGCACTGACTGACCACACCTATTTCACTGTGAATACTAAAACTACAGAAAACAGTCTTTTAGCCTGTAATGTATTTAGTTCTTTCAGAGATTTCCTTACAGTCTGGTGCCTAGATAGACATCTGGTTGCAGGTGTTCTGTGCCCAGCACTGGTCTGCAGCCCCTTGTCTGACACCACTAAATGATTCATCTATCCCACATATAAACAACAACAATGGAAAGCCTGACATGATTACTAATAGCACATGTAGCTCATTCAGATCAGACAGGCCATAGTTCACTGTGATTTTATATTTATCCCCAGACAGATGTGCTTGTGCAGTGTGTGTGTGTGTGTGTGTGGGAAGGGGTTGTAATCGATGCTCCATGACTATTAAACAGATGCCTTGTCTTGCTCTGCATTCACAGGACATAAAGTAGCGGCGCACACACACATACAAACACATACACACACTCCTCCCCTGCCTCAGTGTCAGCCATGCGCGCTAAATGACGTCCTCCTCATGCTGATCCCATGGAACAATAAATCCCCACACACACACTGACACACTTCAGGGAAATCAATTTTAGGATCTTATCTCTCTCACACACACACTCCATATAGCAAAAGCCGGCTTATAAATCTACAGATGTATACATTGAAATTGAAATATGAATGTAAATTTGTATATAAACACTTTATATCTACACTCATTGTCCATTTTAGCTGCACTGAGCATACAGGTGCACTTTGTAGTTCTATAATTACAGACTGTAGTTTATCTGTTTGCCTGTTTGACTTTGTTAGCCTCCTTTCACCTGTTCTTCAATGTTCAGGACCACCACAGAGCAGCTTTTATTTGGGTGGTGCATCATTCTCAGTGGATCATTCTCAGAGCTGCTGATGTTTTTAAACACCTTGGTGTCACTGCTGGGATGAAAATAGTGCAGCCAGGTGTCCACTGAGCACCAGTGAAAGACTAGAAGACCAACACAAACTTACAATCTGTGCAGCAACTGATGAGCTGCTGTCTCTGACTTTACATCTACAAGGTGGACCAAGAAGGTAGGTGTGTCTAATTGAATGGACAGTGAATGGGCACCGTGTTTAACATCTCCATCAGCTCTGCTGTGTCTGATCCACTAACACACCACTACAGCTTGTGGCAATATGCCCTAATGGCAGTGGCCTCTTTGTGTGGGACAATGTCCAAGAAAATTTTAAGGAATGCAGCAACGAGATCAAAGTGTTGACTTGACCCCCAGATTCTCAAGATCTCAATCTCTTTTAGCATTTGTGTGATGTCCTGGACAGACAAGTCCAGCAGCTTGTGATGGTATTCCCTAATGCAGTGCCCTGTTTCTGTAGGATAATGTCAAAGCAAGATTTGAGGAACATGGCAAAGAGCTCAAAGTGTTTACCTTCAGATTCTCCAAATCTCAATCCCAGAATCAGCATCTGTGGGATGTTCTGGACATACACGTTCAGTGCCATGTGATGGGATTCCCTATTTGCAGTGGTCTCTTTCAGCAGGACAATGTTCACTAAAACTTTGAGGAACATGACGAACAGATATATTAGAAGATAAAATTTGAAGAAGGGATCAGAAAATACAGATAGGGCTGAAGAGTTGAAGAAATGAATTGTTTTAATTACTAAAAAAAAGTGATGTAGGCATTTTCTTTGTGCTCACTGTATTGCATGATATAATAATAACTAGAAAAGTGCATTTCCTGAAGGAAATGCAAGATGTTGCGCAGCTAACATGGCTCACATGCTAAGGTATCCCAGATGGTTTTTAAGGTGATGCTATGGTATCTGTGGTGGTTGCTAAAGTGTTGCTAAGTGGTTCCTAGGTGGTTGCTAAGGTGTTGCTATGGTATATGTGGTGGTTGCTATGGTGTTGCTAATTGGTTGCTAAGGTGTTACTATGTGATCCATGATGGTTGCTAAGGTGTTCCTATGATATCCGTTGTAGTTACTATGGTATTGCTAAGTGGTTGCTAGGTGGTTGCTAAGGTGTTGCTATGGTATCTGAGACGGTTGCTAAGGTGTTACTGTGGTATCCATGGTGGTTGCTATGGGGTTGCTAAGTGGTTGCTAAGGTGTTGCTATGGTCTCTGTTGTTATGGTGTTGCTGTGGCATCTGTGGTGATTTCTGTGGTTTTGCTAAGTGGTCGCTAGGTGGTTGCTAAGGTGTTGCTATGGTATCTCTGGTGGTTGCTAAGGTTTCTCAAGGCTGCTATGGTGTATCAAGTGTTTTCTGAGTGATTCCACACATATTTCAAAAGAATAAAATGTATTTTTAATATAACTTTAAAACATAAGCAGCACAAATGCTGATTTCTGCAGCACAAATCGGCACAAATGTAGTGTTTTTAATTCTGTTTTTGATCACATGTGGGCAAGCTGCACCCTGCCCCCTCCTCTTCCCTTTCTATCACACAGACCTCAGCACCTGTCAGACCTCAGCAACAGCTACACACACTGCACCTGGTGGAGGGCTCCCACTCCCCATACGTGTGAGATAGGAAACCGATATGTAGGCTAGACAGGCTGTATGAAATAAAATGTGCTTTATTTTTTTGAGGAGGATGGCGCCCCTGATGATGAGGTGCCCTGGACGGCTGCCCATATCGTCTATTCCAGAAGCTGCCACTGGATGTATAGAAATAATAATGGATGTCTACATACTA
>BRDA01092689.1:0-12798 GCA_036984385.1 Crenuchus spilurus
AAAATATTGACATTTGCCATCTCCACATAATTGCATTCAGTTTTTATTCACAATTTGTTTAGTGTCCCAACTTTTTTGGAATCCGGTTTGTATGAATCACATTGCACACCCTGCAGGTATTTATAGCCTGATCACCCTTGTACAGGAGTCTGAAGTTACTACCACCTAATATATATAAGGCACTTTCTTCCACTAAAAAAAGTAAAATGTACATTGTGACCACTGCTGCTACTGGTGGTCAGTGTAGTGATACAGACATGCTGAAAATAAAATGCAAAGCACATGTAGACCAATCTGATTGTCCAGTGTGAATGATCTGTGGTGTAATAATGAATAATTAATAACTCTACATCAGTGATGTCGTTTGATGTTGGGGTGTGATCGCAGTACGGACCACGACCACATATTCTTCTATTTCATCTGACGGGATCAAAGGGAGGCCACTCATCCAGTCATGAAGCTGGCCTTTAGAAATAACGTGGCATAAGCCTGCTTGTTTTTCAGAGAGGAAAGCGATTATGAAAGCTGACACCCCCCAATGGGTGAAGCTCGGAGAGGAGGAAGAGTAGTAGACGGAGAAAACTCACTCAATGGGCTCTTAATGATTTCCAACAGGGAGTGGTACTCACAGCCCAAGCACTCAAGCAAAGTGATATTGTATGAAGCGAGAACCATTGTGTGTTTTTTATGTAATAATATGCTAAAGAGTGAACCATGGCTTTCCATTATGAGCTTTCTGGAAGGCAGAGAGGTCCTGAAATAGTATAAAAAGACATGTATGTACCTTTATCACATTTACATTTAATATTATATTGAAATGACACTTGAGGCATGCATATATGGTGTATATTCCTCAAAACATCTGAAAAAATGTTTCTCAGACATAAATGTTCAAACTAGCAGGACATCTTGATAGTTATAATCCTAAATGTTCAGTCATTAGCAGGTTTCTAAGTAAAAAATAACAATTTGAGCAATATACACCTTTAAATCTCATTTTATAAAAGCTAAGCCATTTCACATTTTCAGGAACTTTTATTTGATCAATGCAATCAGATTCATTTCTAAATGC
The DNA here is from genome assembly GCA_036984385.1 of Crenuchus spilurus. Lineage (NCBI taxonomy): Eukaryota > Metazoa > Chordata > Actinopteri > Characiformes > Crenuchidae > Crenuchus > Crenuchus spilurus. The sequence continues at coordinate 1,073 of BRDA01092689.1, forward strand.
CTAAAAAATGATCATTTGTTTTTAAAAATAAATAAATAAAAATATTTATATTCTTAAAATTAAGATTGATATGCTTAAAACTTGTTTTTATTTTTTATTTTTTTAATTTAATCTTTAATTTAACCAGGCAAGTCATTAAGAACATGTTCTTATTTACAATAACAGCCTGGCAAGTAGCAGAAGCTACCTGAAAGAAAGGGGGTACATCAATAAAGGGAACAGACAAGGGTAAAGGTAAAACAAAACAGAGATATAAACATAAACGATCAAAACAGTTGCAGGTATAAGTAAAAACATTTCTGAAGCATTTCTTAAAATCAGCAATTTTGATAAATATTTCTAATTGAAATGTTTTTTTGAAGTGTATTCCAGTCTTTAGTAGCTGATGCCTGATACAATTATAAGCCAAGATTGGTATGCATTTTTGGGGTTTTTAATTGAATTAAAGTACATGACCTGGTGTTGTATATGATGGATCAGGTGGTGAAGGACCCAGCAGAGTTTTATATATGTGAACCAGTGTATAGTTCAGCGCATATGAAACGATGGCCAATTAACCAAAGTGTAAAGGGAACAGTGGTGAGTTCTAAAATTAGTTTGTAATAAAAGGGAGAGCACAATGATGCAAAAATGAAAAAAATTGAATATTTTGATTTTTTAAAATTATTTCTATTTTAATGCTCATAATTATACTAGTGAATTAATATTAAAACTACCGTATTATCTGTAAAAAGTCTTAAAATATGTCACTGTAATTAGAAATATATGACACTACATTTGTGAATTAAACTGTAAACAAATTCTTGTTGATATATTTATTTGTACTTTTTTTCAGTGTTATATGGTGTTTTTAAAATATTAATTGTAAGTAATAACAATGCATCTTCTACACTATGTGTAACATTATACAGTACCAGTCACAAGTTTGGACACATTCAATGTTCTCATTTAATGTTTTTTTCCCTACATTGTAAATGAACACTGACGTCATCCAGACAATGAGGGAACACATAAGGAATCATGTAGTAAACTTAAAAGTGTTAAACAAACCAAAACATGTTTTAGATTTTACTTCAAAGTAGACACACAACTGATATCTCAAACACATTAAGAGGCAATAAATGCAAGTCATGAACTCTTGATGAGACACAGCTGTTAACTGAAAGTCATTCCAGGTGACTACCTCATAAAGCTGACTGAGAAAATGACAAGAAAGCTGCATCTAAACAAGAATGTAAAATATAAATGTTCTGGTTTGTTTACTTGTTTGTTTACTAAATAATTACATGTGTTTACTCATAGTTTAGATGACTTTAGTCATATATAATTAAACATTAGCTGTAACACTACAAATCAGATATTACCAGTGATTTTAAGCATGTTTTTGAAACTTTTCTCAGGCTTGTAGTTTTGTGTTTACTGAGCCATCCACTTTCAAACTGACTGGAGCTGAGCACCACAGGTCAGTTCCCAGGGACCAAAGAGTGGACAGACTTGTCTTTAAATATTATGCCTTAAACTACTGTTCTCACCACACTTCTAACATTTCCTGAGGTTTTTTATTCTCCCACCCCTCCCAGATCATCTGCCTCACTGACGCCCTGGAATCTACAACGATTCCTTACTGAACTCCTAACCTACACCTCTCGCTCTCCTCTGAGACTCCTGTTTATTTTATGTCAGGGAGATTTTTCCTACAAGTGCAGCTAAGTGGAGTCGAGGCCCGAGACTCTGCAAGTGTGTTTTCTGAAAGAGTCTGTTGTGAAAAAAGGTCTTTCCTCCTTCACCTCTCTCCCAAAAATAAAGATGTCAAAGGGGTTCTTTGGAGCGATGCCACAGATGGTTCCCCGGAGCCTTGCAGTGGACGGTACTTGAAAACAAAGACACTTTATGACTCGACTCCCTTCTAAGACCTGATCCTTGACTTGTGTTCATTTCAGGTGTTTCTCTGATTGAGCTGCTCAATGACTTAGTGCACCTTAACTCACAGGTCACAAATTCGGGTAGGTCACTGTTGCACCTGTAGATAATCTACTTGTCTACAGACAAGTTTTAAGGCCAGCATTAGCATCATAATTAAGCCTACACTGCAAAAATTGATATCTTAGCAAGTTCCCATGGTGTTTATCCTATAACTAAACATACCCCGGAAACCTTAAGGGATCTACCTTTAATCAAAATAGTTGTAAATATTTGTGAGGAGCTTAAATAAGCAGACACATTGTTCAGAGCGAGTCAGACAGCTGCGCTGTTTCTGCCACCAAATTATGCAATCAGTCATTCATATGATAATGACATGGTAATTCCAGACATTTCATTGGTGGATTATCGGCCGTGGAATGTGTGGAATGTGAACAAGTTGGACCAACAAGGTAGCTGTGTGTAATAGAGTGCACACAGTGTTTACCATCTCAAGCAGCTCACACAGTAACACACCACCACCACCACATCAGTGTCACTGACCATTGAAGAACAGGGTAAAAGTAGGTAGACAGAGAAACAGATGGACTAAAGTCTGTAAGTGCACCTGTATGGTCAGTGGAGCTCAAATGGACGAGTGTAGACACAAGCAGGTCATTTTGTTTTACTGCTCACTGGGGTCCAATGTTGGATGCGCTGAACCTTCTCACACAGCATTTTCACTGCTATCAAGACTCTCGTGACATTTATAACAGCAGATACCATCCAAGGACAAGGCAAGCTGACACACAGTGCATGCATTATTAAAAGTGTTTGAGTACAGTGAGTAATTATGTGCTTCACACCTCATAAATGCAGCTCAATAACACCAATACCGGGCTAATGCTTCTCTATGATATATTGGACTTTTTACTCCGCAGGTGTAATAATATGGGCAGGTGCTGTATTAAGATGACATAATTTGTAATTAAAATCTTGCAGAGATGTACAAACATGGGCAGACACCTGCACGCCAACGTGCCAATGTCTAGGAGCATTTGGTAAGAGGATTTCACCGGTTCTGATTAAAGGCGGGTTGTGGACGAAAGGGACGTTTTTCTCATCAAAGAACTGCCGGCTTTCTCTCCTCTGGTGTGGAAAGGAGCAGCCGAAGAAATCAATTTGCATCCCATTAAGAGCTCCAGACTTCAGCGTCCCGCCTCAGACGCTCTTCTCCTCGCCGTATTAATCCGACAACTAATTTATTTTCTAATTATACCTGACGGACAAGGCGGGTTAGCAAGTGCAACAGGGCTTTTATTTTCCCGCCGTTTCAGCTGAGTGTTGACCGTGTGGACTCTGAGAAGGAGGCTCGACAAGCCTTGTTGGGTTGAGGGTTATGTAGTCTGACCCAAGCACCAACGGCTGCGTTCAGAGTGAATGAAAGTGAAAGTGAAAGTGCACAATTACTGGCCAATGTGCTTGATTAGACCACACTAGTGAACACAGTAGGTGGAAGTGAGTTCCATATAGGTTCTATATAGCCCCCAAAATGGGTTCTGCTGTTGTTCTACATTCTTAAAAAAGCATGGTTCTTCAAGGGTTCTCTAGTAAAAGACATTGTTACATAAAGAACAATGGACACACAAAAACTCACTGTATGAGGGTTCTTTATATGGGCTCTTTTAAAAAAGGTTCTATATAGCCTCAAAATGGATTCTGCTATTGTTATTGTGTCAAGCTTGTAATAACAGCAGAACCATTTCTGGTGCTGTATAGAGCCATTCTCAAACTGCAATACACTGTTCATCAGTATCAGGAAACTTTAGTTAGTGAAGAAAATGGTACTGAATAGAACCATGAACACTCAAAGAACCCAACAGGTTATTTGCATTGTGAAGAGGTTCTTCACCTTTCATGTGCTGTAGTTGGTTTTGTATAGAAGTCTTTTGAAAATGGTTCTATACAGCACCAAAAAGGGTTCCTCTATTATTACAACTACAGCACAACCCTTTTTGGGGCTATATAAAACCCTTTACAAAAAAGTTCTGTATAGAACCATCTAGTGCACATTCCTCATCAATCTGAAGAACCCGTTAACCATGCAAAGAACACTTTGGGTTCTTTGAGTGTTCGTGGTTCTATGTAGAACCATTGTCTTTTCTAAGGAACCCTTGAATAACCATGTTTTTAAGAGTGTACAAATGGTTATTTACATCTGGTGTCCAATGTGATGAAGTTTGTCTATTCAGATGACATTAGTAACAAATTACCACAAAAGGTTCCCTCTGGTAAACTAGTCACATCTAAAAGAACTAATTATACAGAATTACATCATCATTTGCTAACAAATGTGACAAAATAATTCATGATATGGCCTGCATAAACATTTACTAACTCAGCAACTGCCTATTGGTTTATATAACCCAAACAAACGTTCTATTCATTTGTAAACACAGCGGAACAGAAATGACAAATTTCTGCATGAACGATGCTAACTGACATACAGTACATATGCAGCGGAGATTAATTTAGGACTTAGGGCTTAGACAGGGTTCCCTTACTCTTCTAAGACACTGGAATTAGTCTCACTGTGATGGCTTTTACAGGCAATGCTCGTCATATCTCTGCTAGCGTCCTGGGGGCCTAAAAGTAAAAAAATTGGGCACTGGGACATTATGGCCCATGGATCGCTGGTATGAATCCTTGAGCTTCACCATCAGAGCCCTGAGATACCAACACTAGCTGGTAGATGGTGCTCTGTCCCCATCACTCCCATATTGGTGCTGGCTGGCTCAGGTGTCTGTTAGCTGATGTACCAGAGCTGGGGATCTGGCACTTTCCTCCAAGCAATTTGGCTAACAAGATGATGATGCAACAGTTTGAAAAGAGTCTGTGATGGTCCTCACCCACCCTAGTGTCAGGAGCATTGCAAGTGATTGGGTCTTAATGGATGGGTGGGGATAATTGGCCATCCAAAAATGTTAAAAGGTTAGGTGAGTATTGATTTATTATTGAGTATAATGATATGACACATGGCATCATTGTGGCTGAATGCAGTCAAATCCTCACAGCAATGATCCACAATGTAGTAGAACACTTTCCTTTGAGAGTATACACAGTTACTTGAACAAAAGCAGGATAAACTTGTATGTACATCACTCTGGATAAGAGCATCTGATCAGTTAAGGGTTATGTTCTATTGATGATTTATGGGCAAAACTCTTGTCTATTGGTTCGTCTACGTTCCAACCCTGACCTGGTCCTGATCTTTGGGTCGTGACAAAAAGAATGAGATCGCGGATGCAAATGAGATTTCTTCATAAGGTAAGGTGTCCGGACTCACCCTTAGAGACAGGGTGAATCGTTCGGGCATCCAGGAAAGATTTGGAGTAAAACTGCTACTCCTCCACGTTGACAGGATCCAGTTGAGGTGGTTTGGGTGGTCATGATGCCTCCTGGATGCTTCCCTGAGGTGTTCCGTGCATGTTTAGCTGGGAGAAGACCCCGGGGAAGACCCAGAACACCTTGGCGTTGGAATCCTTCCATATGAGCTAAAAGAGGTGGCTGAGGAGAGCGACATCAGGTCTACTTTACTTGGGTTGTTACCCCTGCGACCTGGATACGGATAAGCGGAGGATGATGGATGGCTGGATGGGCAATACACTCAATGAAAGACTGGATCGCCAGGCTATGACCATTCAGCCAACAGTTTTATTTTCTTTTTAATGTGTCTTCTAATTGTTTTCAGAACTCTTTCTTCTCTGCTGCCAACAGCATAGCTCATCTGCTGGAGCACTGCACTGTATCTCATAAATCAACCAGCGGCTGGGCTTTGAATGCGAGTAGGGCTGCGATAAAGAAGGCGGAAAGGCCCACCCCCACCCCCAACCCCAGCTCAGCGCTCATTCATACTGTTCGACTGTAAAGACTTCCCTCAGACAGCACCTACTGTATATCAAACAAAGAGGAACAAATAAAAGAGAGACATTGTCCATGACAAAATAACGAGCCTAATTAAAAGAAAAGTGCCTTGGATGATTGGGGAGATGAACACACACACACAAACACAGAAACTTTGGGGAGTGCAAATTAAAATTCCTGCTAGGAGAGAAGTCTCCAGGCGGAGACAGAGCTGATGAATTATTAAGTTCTCTGTCACGAAAGCAGGGAAGCACCTCTATCAACACAGGGGCTGGAAGAAGTGTTCTCCCGTGCAGCTGTTCGCTGCCCTAAAATTGGTATCAGTCTGTTCCCACTGGAGAGACGACCCGAGGCACAAAATACAGTTCTTGGGTTTCGTATCCTCCACGAAAATGAAAAGAGATTTCCAAAAGCTCCTAAACTGATGATGGCCAAAAGAATCATAACTGCAGTTCAGGGTTGCTGTGAATACCCTTACATTGGGTACTTTTGCCATAGCCAGGATAATGTGGGTACACATGCACTCACACCAAGGCAATTTAGAGTTCATGTGACTTCCATGATTTTGGACTGCGGGAGGAAACCCCTGAGGATGTCCCTGCAAACATGCTAACCACCAAGCCACAGTGCCACCTCCCAAACTCACCAACTCCTCCCAAAAGTACAGGATGGAGCAGAGAAGCCCATGCTTGGCATTAGACATGGTGCCAACAGGCTCATGCTTAGTCTCTACAGGGACTAGACAAACTTGTTTGCATCTGTGAATGTATTCATTAGAGGGAGTGTCCACAAACATTTGGACATATAGTGTATGGATTTGTTCGATTCCAATTACAGACTGTAATCTGGCTGTTTTTCTGTATACTTGGTTCTTCAATGGACCCCCACAGGGCAGGTGAATCATTCTCAGTGACACTGATGTGGTGGTGGTGTGTTAGAGCTGCTGGAGATGGTAAACACTGTGTCCTCTCACTGTCCTCTTTTAGACACGCCTACCATGTTGGTCCAAATTGAGCTCAGCTCAGCTCAGCACAGTTTGTGTTGCATCCTCTGGTCCTTCATTGGTGATGCTGTTGGACCACTAACACACCACCACCACCTCAGTGTCACTGAGAATGATCTGTATGGGACCTGACCATTAAATAACAAGATGAAAGGAGGCTAACAATGTAAACTCTCTCTAATCGTTGGCTTAGTCAATTATTAAGAGACTAATTCTGCATATTTATGTTTCTGGCGCCATCAAATCAAGCCAAACACAATCTGATGCAGATCTTCAGTTAAGTGCTCATTTGTAAAGAGGTGAAAAGGCTTTTGGCTCAGCAGTTCTTCCAGTGACAGCCTCCACAGAGCCACAGGGCAATGTCAGCCAATATAGTACAGATGATTGACTGGTATTTCACCTCACCTGACACACACTGTAAACTCGATAATTGAAAAAATGCATTATTAATCAGATGGTATTAATTAATCAGAAGGTCTTTTAATATCTGTGTAATCTCCTGAGGTCTGGAATCATAAGATGAGTCATTTTTTGTCTGACCAAGAGCAGAAGCAGAGCTGAAAGCAGAGCCTTCAGAGATGGACAGCATGGATTTACAGTAGACTTCTCAGGCTTTTTAAACAGTGGGCAGAATTTAGGAGAGTATTAAAACACTCGGGTGGAAAAGAAAGTGCTTTTTGGTGCAGAATGTGGAGGCTCGGTGAAAACAAACAGTGAAAAAAAAGCTGTCAAAAGAAAGGCAATTATTTAAAAAAAAGTGAGAAAAAAGCAGAGATGAGCTGTTTTTAAAGGGACAATATCCTACATTTCTCTTCTGTTTGGTTTCTTCCTCTGAGGTCCGTTATGGCTGTTTGTGTAGGTTTATGTATAAAGTAGTCCTCAAGAATCTAGCAATACCTTACATATCACAATACAGGAGTAATGTCTCCATATATTTTGATATATAAGATAATATATTTTCATTTTTAAAACCTAACTTTAGTACAACTGTCCGTGGTGCATCATTACACTACTTGTTTCTGTTGAGAGTCTAATGGCTGCAGACAGATTACAACACCACTGTCACCCAGTCGCAGTCGCCCACGCCGTGGCCCTTATGCTTGTGTTTTCATTCTCCGTGTGCTTTTTTGTTTAGAACACATCTTTGTGTTCCAGCCCTGGTCACGGCGTCCTGTCTGCTAATGTTCAGCACCTGTCTCGTCAATCTCACAGCCCTGTTTGTTCATTCCAGTGTGATTATGCATGCTATTTAAACTCCCTTGTATCTCAGTGTTCTTGTCAGTCTTTAAATGTAATACGCTAGTGAATGTATGTCAGCCAGTGTTAGCCTGTGTTTGCTAGCACTCGTTAGCATTAGAAACCCCCTCTCTATGTATAAAACAGGCCCTTTCTGTAACTGATATACATATATATAATTGATCTCAGTTCTGATTGGCTGCCAACATTGTAGCTCATCTGAAAAGGAGTCAAGGCTGAAAAACTCCTTATGACCTTAACGGGAATGGGCGGAGTTACGCTGCTGCAAGCCGAAGGGGTGGATATATGTGTTTATTGTTTGTAATGACTAGAGTTGGGTGATACAATCGATGGGATGTAGTCTTACAAAAAGTATTTTATTAATGATTTAATAATTGCTATTTCTATTTTTACCATTCACAGTCCATCCTCCCCTACTCAGTCAGTCTTTACTGGTTATAGTGGTGTAATACTGGTATCAACAAACTTTATCCCTCAAATCATCCCAAAAGTTCTGGATGGAGAGAACACAGTTCAGCTCCACAGCTCAATGCTGTGCCCTCTAGCCCACACCTGGCATGAGACATGATGCCAATAGGTTCATGTTTAGTCCTATTCTATTGGCAGTACTTCTCTACAGGGACTAGATAAGCTGTGTGTATATATAGTGTATATACTGTAGGCTGAGTTGATTTTAACAATGTGTGAACACTATATGGTGCTCTTTACCGTAACAGTGGAAATACAGTCTGAGCCCAGACAGAAAAATTCATTATAGATAAGACGACACTGATATGAAACCACAAAATGTACATGAGGCAGATCTCCTTGCCTCTGCAGTTGTTGTAAACGTAAGCAGCATGGTTATAATACCTTGTTTAACATTGCTGTCCCTCCCTGATGGCTAAGCCTGAGGAGTTAGCAGAAATCGCAGCGAGCGTGCTGACAGTACCATGGAGACGCCGCACCCGGCAACACAGCGAAAGGCTATCAATTATTTGTCAATATGAAGCAGCTCCATGGCGCGTATGACAGTCGCCCACTCACCATCTGTTCAGCCAGCGAGCGGCCGATCAGTCTTTTGTGTGAATCATACAGCACCAAGAAAAAGTCTTGAATGTCCAACGTGTGGACCAGAGTGGACGAGTAGCAACTCAATAAGAAAAGGAGACTGACCTCTTCGTCCTCACACAGCCTCTTTTGGGTTCACTGGACCTTTCCAAGGCCCACAATTAGGACTGTCACAATTATCACATCATCGCCAGAGTGAAATTATTTGAGCTGAACTCAATTATATTCCACAATCACATCATAGTCCCTACCAGGGAGTCATGACGAGCTCCAAGTGTGCATAGGTAATATTTTCCTATGTTTACATCCGGATCCACCACGTCAGTGATTTTCTCCTTCTTCATGTAAGTGTGTAAGAGTGCTGGGATTGCATTTCAGTAATACTCGAGTACATCCATCCATTGTTATCCACTTAATCCTGGTCAGGATCATGGTGAGTCCTCTATCCCTTCACTGGCGCAGGGCAGGACCCAGGATGCCAATCCATCACTGTGCACAAACACAGAGACATACATACAGAAGGACAATTTAGAGTACCTTCCATGTTTTCGGACTATGGGAAGAAACCCAAGACTCCGCAGGAAACTCCCGCAGACATGAGGAGAACACAGAAACTCCACCAAGATGGGGACTCGAACTTAAGACCTCTGTGCTAAGAGGCAACCATGCTAATCACCAAGCCACCAGTGTTGCCCTACTCAAGTACGAAACTTCCCAAATCAGTACTCAAGCAATAAGAACTTCATCCGTGTAGTGAACACACTTACACACACTCTAGGGGCAGTGATCCCAGAATAGTGGGCAGCACCATCATCCACAGCTCCTGGGAAGCAGTTGAGGGTTAGGTGCCTTGCTCAAGAGTACTTTGGCCATAATCTGCTGGTTCAAGGGATCAAACCAGCAACCTTTTAAGCCCAAGCTCACTTCTCTAACCTTGAAGTATTATCCACTGGCAACCTTCTGGGTCCCTAAGTATTGTCCACTGACATGCATTTAAGCTATCTTTGCATTAAAGCACACACTAGTGATCACACTTGCCCAAATCGTCGAGCAACCCTTGCTCAAGGGGATTGAACCAGCTACACAAGACTAGGTCCCCCATCAGGCTAAGGCTGACTGAGTTGAACATTACAAGCTTCCCCATTGATTCTCCATCCTTTACAAAAACCTAAGAACTAAGTCCTAAACGTCATAACAGGCTGCTACAATACAGATGCTCTGACTTATAACAGAATCAACTGAAGACTCCGCCTCCAGCCTGACAGAGCTTTGGAGTAAACATGATAAGCATCACATTAAAGCCAATGGCAGTCTTGTGTCTACATCACAGTATTGATCAGAGCTCTGTGAATAAGTTACGACCACATTGTGGTCCAAGAGGGCGGATTTTCATGGATTTGCCTTTATGGACCGGATCTCCGGCGAGGCCTGGAGAGCCCAACACATATAAGTGATGCAATCTCCCTCCCGGTCCCTTTGGAGCAAAGGAAAGTACAGAAAACCAGTGGCGCGTGAGGGCAGGCTGGTATTGACGGAGCAGAATAAAGTCCTTAGGGTGGCTTACGTTGAAAGGGAGCTTAAATCATGACATGGCACTGACTGCTGATATTGTAATGCGTAAGGGGAAAGATGGAGCGAGACAACCAGGGAGGATGAAGGTGTGAAGGCTCACAATATGTTCCAGAGTGTTCATGCTCCGTAACATGACAGGCTGAGTGCCGTTGAGTGGGAGTGTATGGATGAGCATTTTTCTATTTTTTTTTTTTTTATTTTGTACATCTTTGCCTCTCACTGGGGCGGGACTGCTGACTGATACAGAATAAACTGACTGAATATTGTTTGTTGAGGCCTTTAGCTGCACTACAGCTATAATACTGTACTCCGCTCTGAACATTTGCTTCAATTAAATGTTTAATAATTTCTTCTGTATTTCGTTTTTAAAGCTACTATGAGTAAGTTATGCTGTGAGAAATTACCCACTTTCAAACATTCCATGAGAAAATGTACATAACACTGTAGCACAATACATCAAGACCACGTTCCTCAAATATTTGGCTTTAAAGTTAATTGAATTCTTAATCAACTGCTTATTTTTATTAGGTGAGATTTGAGAAACGATGACTTAAATAAACAATAAACACTATTAATCACTAGAATAGGAGATATTAGTCCATAAACAGCCTCAATAAACACTATTAATCACTAGAATAGGAGATATTAGTCCATAAACAGCCTCAATAAACACTATTAATTAGAGATGCCCCGATACCGATACCAGCATCGGGTATCTGTCCGATACCACGTGCACGTACTTGTATTCATATTCATAAAAGTGCTTTTAGTCGACGAATAAAAACGAAACGAAAATGTCACAGAATGACTAAAATAATGTTTTTGTCCAGTAATCCGCTTTTTAAAGTAAACCTGCCGCACGTCTGACTTTCACAAAGCACGCTAAGCTCCACAGTCACACTGCTGAAGTTTAACACAACGTGCTAACGTCACAGCCGCAGCTTCAACGGAAAAGAAGAAGCGATTTATGGAGTAATTTCACTTTCGCTGCCACACAAAACAAAACAAAGCAAAGTTTGTG
>BRDA01092690.1:9818-25357 GCA_036984385.1 Crenuchus spilurus
TCTACCTCATCCAAACATCCATCCATTCATTCATCTAGCTACCTATCCACCACCCACTCATCCATCCATCCATCCATCTATCTACCAACCTACCCCCATCCATCCATCTATCCATCCACCTACCTACCTACCAAATTACCCATCCATTCATCCATCTCTTCATCTACCTATAGTACCTACTTATCCATCCATCATCCTTCCATTTATTCATCTACTTACAGTATCTACCTATCCATCCACCATCCTTCCATTCATCCATCCAAACATCCATCCATTCATTCATCTAGCTACCTATCCACCACCCACTCATCCATCCATCCATCCATCTACCAACCTACCCATCCATCCATCTATCCATTCACCTACCTACTTACCAAATTACCCATCCATTCATCCATCCATTCATCTACCTATAGTACCTACTTATCCATCCATCATCCTTCCATTCATCGATCCATCCATCCATCCATCCATCCATTACTTTAGCTACCTATCCACAACCCACCCACCCATCCATCCATTCATCTACCTACCTACCGACCTACCCATCCATCCATCCATCCATCCATCTACCTACCAAATTACTCATCCAACCTTGTGGGTAAATATTTTGTCATAAAAATATTAAATGCTTGATTTTATGGTTTTGATGTTTGGTGGTACTACTCACCTAATGACAATGATGAAGACAATTCAGAAGTTTAGTTTAAACTTTAGGTCTCGAACAACTGGTGAGCATCTGTAGGTGTGTACTTTAATCTCTGTCATTTATATACGGATCACAGATCTCTTTAAGTGTGAACCAGTGAATGTAGTAAACACTACATATGTCCTGTGGTAATGTGTTTTTACAGATACATCCAGCATAGTCAGAACAGTACTTCTGAAAAAGGCCACGGCTCTGGCTTCAAAAATCCTGAAGGTGTTGTTCTATATTTTTCTCGTATTTCACATGAGTGGGATGTGGATTTTAATGACCATCGCTGTGGAAACTTGCAGAATTTGAAAGGACATTAATCTGGATATGGCCAATTTAGTGGGGAGCCTGGTGGGAGGAGAGCAGCAGGAGGTTTAGTCTTCTGTCAGCACCTACATAGTCTCCCTGTGCCCATGTCTTACTCATTTCATATGAGCTCATCGATTAATGATAACACCTTATTACCATTTCATTGTACAGTCCAGGAGACCTACGCAGCAAGAAGAAAGGTCCATCAGTAATGTAACTCCGCTAGGCATAATATTCTATAACTCAATTCTATTCAGACTTGTAGATTACAATTTCATCATAAGACCTGCTTTAGAACTGAATAGCTTTAGAAGCACTTTACAGCCCAAAATAGAGATACAGCAATAATTCTATGAAAAATGTCACTCAGTTAATTAATAGCTCATTGAAACACTTAATTAACATTGGACATTCACAAAGTTATTATATATGTTATGAATGCAAAGCACTATTCATAGATAAAGCACTATATTGATGATCTCCACAAATTAACTCAAGGACACACATTTGGGTTTAATACTCAAGAAAAAGTTAATTTGGCCTTTTAATCTGTACTAATTATTATGTAACATGATATTTTAATGCTGTCATTAGTTATTTTCAAATGAAAAGAAAGTGATCCAACAGATTAAAAAAATAGCTGATTTTTGTAATGAACTAGAAATAGAATTTGAGCAAAGGAAAGACTTCAAAGAAAATATTCTGAAACATTTCATTGTTAAACTTATAATTTTTCTAGATATTGTTTTTTCGCAAACTAATTCTTCAGATATTACCAACATGTAAAACGTAAAAAAAAAAAGTTAGTGATTTGCAGCTTGAATGTATGAACGTCTTGATTAACACTTTAAAGTCATCACTAAAACTTAAGTAATGGATTTTTAGATATTTTTGTAAGGGGACAATAATATATATAATCATTTTTTAAATTTTTATTTTTTTATGGATTTTCTTCTTTTTATATACACCTCTACCAAATGGTTGAGATGACATTTATTGATAAAATCTCAACACAAACCACACATTTTCTTTCTTGCTCTCTCTCTCATACATGTTTCAGCCAAACATATCTCTACCAACTGGTAGAGATGGCACTATGAAGTTTAAGTTAACACCTTCTACAAAAATATATTGACTCAAATGTGCTCTACCAAAAATTAACGCAGGGTGTTAGAGTTAACATAACCCCAGATTGAACAACTAAATTTGAGGCAGGTTTCCTTCTAACATTGCAGATGAATTATTATAACCAACATTTGTGTTATAACCACTAGGGTTCAGATCCAACACTCCTGACTCTGATATTCAGATGACCCTGATAGCCCTCACTACCTGGATCAGGTGTGTTGATTAAGGTTGTATCTGAACTCTCCAGGATGGTAGATCTCCAGGACCAGGAGGGGGCTCCACAGCACTAAAGCACTAGATTTTAGCTTCATGTCTACACCACTAGGGAACCTGTTTGAATCTGTGCATCTACTTCTCACAACTGAGTGAATAAGTTTTTGCCTATCTGCACTACAAACAGTCTCAACACGAGTCAGCTTTGTGAGGTGAAGCAAAGTTCATGAGGTACTTTGCATCAAAAAAAGATATCTAAAGACCTACCTTATGATTGTGTATTTTTGGCTTCTACTCAGAGCTTCCTCATCACGAAAACCTGAGAAGCTGGCTAGATTTTAGAAAGCATTTGCAATAGTCACAATGGAGTAGTTGTGAAAATTATTATTTCTCTTTACATATGTTGTAAATTTCATGATGACCTGCTTCTGATTCTAGAGATCTACCACCCTGGAGAGTTCAGATCCAATACTCCTGACTCTGATATTCAGATGACCCTGATAGCCCTCACTACCTGGATCAGGTGTGTAAAGGTTGGTGGTAGATGCCCAGAACTAGGACTGGACTCTTCTGCACTAAAGCACTAGACTTTAGCTTGCACCACTAGGGGACCTGCTTGAATCTATGCATCTACTCTTCACCTTCTACATATTAACTGAGTGAACAAGTTCTAAGCAAAAATAAGATGCTTTGCCTATCCGCACTACAAACAGTCTCTAAACAGTCAGCTTGTGAGGTGAAGCAAAGTTCATGAAGTACGTTGCATCTAAAAAAAGATATCTACCTCACAGTTGTGTATTTCTGCACAGAGCTCCCCATCACCAGACCCCGAGAAGCTTTTGGCTGTATTTTAGAAAGCGTTTTGTATTATTTGCACAATTGTTGTCTTTGTCCTTCGCAATGGAGTATCAGTGAAGGACTGCCCTTGCTGTAAGGCGCTGAATAAGCATGAAAGCGGATCAAACAGTGACATTTATATGCAATCTGCCTCGGTCTATATCACTCTTCCATCTTCCGACACATGACGAGAGGAAGCTTTAGAAAGGGAAAATGCCATCTGTAAGCTCTTAACACGGGGGGGTGCGCTGGGACAAGCTGCTCATCACACGGCGTGGGGGACCGGCCATGGCAAACACAGTCTGAGAGGCCCTCGATGTGCCGCTAATGATTTGCAGCCACGCTGAAATGTGTCACAGAATCGCACTAGTTAATTAAGTCCCTCACTAGCAGCATCTTCAGGAGGTGAGAGCTTTTGCAGAGAGGCCGGGTGGTTCGCCGGCCACGACTTAACGGATGTTATTTAGCAGGAAGTGTGAGAAATGTAGGATTTCACATAAGCTAAAAGGTTTGCAGACGTCTGCTAACTTCATGCCATTCACACTTCATATACCCAGCAGGCCTACAGTAACGCAAGGAATATATGTCACATAATCAGCAATTGACTCAAGTCTCAAATGTTGCCGTCATATGTTACCTAGGTATGAAAAGTGCAATGAGGCAAGTGTTTTTGCTCAAAGCATGAGTGAATGCTTATCACTGGCTCCAGCTTTAATATAACATGCTATAACTGTGTATACTGCAGACAGGCACAGCACCTCCCGCTGACAGTTTAGCACCGTTCAGGGGATACACACTTTCTGTTCACAGCTCACACTGCGATCACAAGCAGCCAGCTTTCTTTCTTCTCTCCATTCTATTAATCTGAATCATATCAAGGTCAAGTGACAGAAGGTGATTAATACTACAGCGTTGGCAAGCGCAAAAGCAAATTTCATGACACCGGTGTCCGATGAAAGACGTGGAAATGCTAAATAAATCAGAAGCATCCCTGACACAATCCATTATGGATAAAAATCTGACCTATTGATATTCCATTACTTTTAAATGAAGCTGAATTGCTTGAACTTGCTGCATAGTCGCTCTATTGACTCAGTAAGAAAAGTTAAACAGAGACTCAAATTGCTTACAGATTTGACAAGGACTATCCTAACTGTCAGGAACATCCAAGTACAGTTTACTGTCAAATTCTCCTTTTAAATTCCAGAAAGAGTTCATGAGGGATTTAAGAAGGTGGTGAAGTTCAGAGCAAATTTGGCCATGGCTTTAATTCTGTTATGAGATACTTGTTTAATGAGCACACTGCTCATGTAATTTCTTCTCAAACAGACACCACATCCACTACACCGGTACTCTCTCCTTCCTCTCCTCCACTTCCATTTACAGAATCGGCGTCAGTTCTAAAGCGCAAAAAATAAGAATACCTTTGAGACTGCAAACACCAAAAGTCATAATTGGCCCTACATTTCTGCATAGCCAGAATTGCATTTCAAAAGGAGTCTTGTCAGAGGTTGAGGGCTGGGGGCAGCTAAGCTAGTATTATGTTCAGGAGACTTTACTACAGAGAGCATGCTACTATCTCTGCTGCTTCACTGTAGCTAAGTCATTAGCAGGCTAACCAGACAGAAAATCAGCTCTACATTTCAAACACAGCACGATTACATGAATTTAATTGTCTGATTACTGTAACAACTGACAGCAAACCATCATGGGTACTGGCTAATTAACCAGAGGCCAACCTTTAATACAACAAGGTGATGATGCCAAGTGTGAATGATAAAAGACTCAGATTTTCTCTTCATCCTGTTCATTAAAATGTCCAATGTTTCCATACAATTTGTTATGGGTTGACAAAAAGGTTTACATTGGTACACCCACTTGTATGTGTTCTTTAACTCTTTTTTTAGCTCATTGACATTACATTCTGAGTGAAAGTTTTATGTCCAGCTATCTGGACATGTAGAGTTAATGTATGCAGGGACGTGCGGTCAGGGGACGCAGGTGAGGCAGAGCCTCAAATTATAACATAAAATGAATATTAATATTTGTCCACTGATCTTTATGTGACTAATTTCGAACATTTTTATAGTCAAAATCACTGAAATTGCATATTTCCTGTTCAAGTACAAGCGTGAAACGCGAGGTGCGGCAGCAACGAGCCGAGCCTCACCTCTGAATGCGCAATCCATCAAAAACTGGGTTGATACATGCAATTGGCGCGTGCCTGTTGCCGTATCACTGCATGTCGCAAATATAATGTTTGCATATACGTTTATATACCCTGATTTATACCCTGGCTAATGTCTTTAACCATTTACGTTTAATGTTTGTTAGTGACATATTTAGTTTTGCTGATGGGACATAAAACCGCAGTATAAAGGCACAGCGTGAGGCAGGGCAGTACTCTGCCGCATTGAAGGGGGGCGTACGTGAGCTAACGGCTGCTTGTTGCTGCTGTCCTTTTATGCAGAGGCGAGTGAGAGTCAAGTGCACGGAGGGTGTAAAGCAAATGCCGCTTTCTCTCGCTGCTGTAATTGTAACGTTTTTTTCTTATCTTTACGTACCTTTAATACATACCTTACATGTGTGAGAGACAGAGAGTGTGTGTGTGTGTGTGTGAAGAACGCTGATAAGATACAAAATAACCAGTAGCCAATTGAATAAGCTACCCTTTTGGGTTTATATATTTCTAAATCCAACTCTAAAGGAGTCACGTCATGGAATGTATGCCATGCTATGCTGTTACTATGAAAGCAATAACTTAGATTTGTTGGATTTCTGTCTTTATGTTGATGAATGTTTGGTTTTCAGTAGAAGTCAATAAAGGAAATGTGCACTGAAAGTATCCATTAATTCCAAATATGTAGTATTCTGGACAGTGAATAATTCACATACCCCATGCTAGCTAGCTTGTATCCATTCATCCATTTATCCATCCATCCATGCAGAACGGAACATATATTGTTACAAAACACCATTTTAAAGTATCCAATTTGGGGATTGAGTAATAGCTTACATGACAAACCAGCATAGCTCAGCTCCCACAATCAGGAGAGTCCTTCACACATGACCATACCAAACCTCTGAACTTGTATTAAACAGTGACAGCCCCCTCCCCCAACCCAGAAAAATTAAAGATGATCAAAGGAGAACTTTGGTAATCTATGATTTAAGATCACTTAGATCTGAAAACATTTATATTGGCATTAGGGATGTATTTTACCTTGCTTAAGCATTCAAATATTTGATGGACTGAATGGCCCCCAAGGCCCAACCTTATACATAACATCAATGCAAAATAAATCACTGAAACTACAATATTATGAAACTTCAGAGCTAAGATGAGCTTTGTGGAACAGTAATCAATCAAAAATAGTCTCCATTTCAGAGATGGATTCATCTATCCTGGCTAGACATCCATTTGTCAAGTCTTTTGCACATAAGAAGCTAAGAAGAGCTGCTATAATTCCTCTTTTGAATTGTATATAATGCCAGAAAGAAACTACAGTACATCAGGCTTATACCATTCCAGCAATGTCAGAGTATTACGTATGAAAAGCATTAATGAACTCAGGAAGTGTCAGCACAGAATCATCAATGCCAACCGTCCAGACAAGCACTGCAAATTTAATGAAGTAGGAATTGAATCTCAGTAATACTTTATTATTTACAGTACAATTATTGGCACTTTGAACTGACAAGTACTTGTTGAAAGCTACATAAATCATCTGCAATTGATTCCTTTCATTATTTATCAGTCAAAGATTATCAAAACGAGCAGAGAAATGCTGTCAGAAGTGCAGATTCTAAAGACACTCATTAATAACATGTTAAATGTGTATAGTCTTGCTTTGTGAAAAGAATTTTTGCTGCCGTTTTTATTACAAAAACACCACAAAAGACCTGCATCACCTGTCAACACAGAATGTAAATAAAATAGAAATGAACAACTTGGGATTATTACTTCATAACTAAAAAATCATAGATGTGACACAAAACACTTTTTGTTTAATAGCCTACAATATATAATGATATATAATATATAATAAGTTATCACAACCATATACTTAACATCCATGCAAAATAAATCACTGAAACTACAACACTACAAAACGCCAGAGCTAAGATGTCCCTGAATGAGCTTTGTGGAACAGTAATCAGACAACAATCTCCCTAAAGTTAATTAGAGGAAAAAATCTAAAAGCACTCATGTTTAAGGGAAAAAAATATGGAATCACTGTGTATTTGTACTAGTGCAAGTGTAAAAACACAAATTAGACTGTAGTTAAAAAGGGGTGCCGGACTTGTCTAACTAAAAGAAAACATGGCCCCATGAAGACTGTTAATTAATACAATGGTCAGGATGATAAAAATCCAACACAGAGTGTGACAAAATATGTTGGTTGTTCCCAGTCAGCTTTGTGAAAAATGTAGTCCAATTATAAACAAAACAGGAAGATTATTAAAGGAAAACATACAGGTAGATCAAGAACTTTAAAAAGCTTTAGTATAGAAAGCTCACAGTTTTAAAATATGGCAGTAGAATAGAAACTGTACAACAAAACATATGAAGACATGAACAAGCAGAAACAGGAATGAATGTCTGCGACAGAACTGGAAGAAATTAGCTGAATTAAATGAGACATACATTGGGAAAGCCAAACAAAGACCAGCGCTAACACCTAACTGAAGAAAACAACGTTAGACTGGACTAAAGAGATACAATTATATAGTGTGCATGACTGGATAAAAGTGATATCCAATGATGAATCTGCACTGGCTAAAAAGATGATGTTGGAACTTTGGTTTGGTTTGCGTAGTTTTAATGAAACATCAAACGTTTGAACACAGCTTCTCATTCAATGTTTTTATTTTTATTTATTTTTTCCTGCATTGTAAATGAATACTGAAGTCATCCCGACTATGAAGGAACACATAAGGAATCATCATCACAAACCAAGATATGGAGAAGAAATGCAAGTAATGAACTCTTGACCAGGCACAGCTGTTAACTGAAAGCCAGTCCAGGTGACTACCTCATAAAGCTGACTGAGAAAATACAGAGAAAGCTGGCATCTAATCAAGAAGTACCTACTTTGAAGAATCTAAAATATAAAACATTCTGGTTTGTTTAACACTGTTTTGTTTACTAAATAATTCCATATGTATTTACTCATAGTTTGGATGACTTTAGTATTAATCTACAATGCAGAAAGTGTGTCCAAACTTTTGACTGATGCTGTATAAAAATGAAAATTTGCCCACTGGGGTTGAGTGTTGGGTAAAGAACCAGTGGAGATCACCTCAGCAGCCTTGATTAAAAATAGGTTTGATGATGGTGAAGTCAGCTTTCAGGATGATGCTAAAGAACTTTTCTTCAGAAAAGGCATCAGCTCAGTGGCATGACCAGCAAACTGTTGCTGAGCTCTAAAGATTTATGGTGGAAATAAAAAAAGAGAGAAAGAGAGAGAAAGAGAGAGAAAAAAATTGTCTCAAACAAGGCTTGATCCTGCAAAGCTGATCTGTAAATCATTATTCAAGAACCAGATTGATGTTGAATATTGTTTTTCACTAATAAATAAGCCATTTAAGCCATAAGCAATTGCTTCAAATAATTCAGGTCATCATGTAAGAGTAAAAGTACTAGCTGTTTTTTATTCATGATTGCATAATTTTTAAATCTACTTAATTAAAACAAATGCTATTAATAAAACAATTGTTTGTTGGAGGTATGTTACAAAGCCAGCTATTAAACAAAAATTTTCTGCCATTTCTGTGATTTGTTTGTATGGTGCAAAATGAAAATGCTGGCTGAACATCTTGTAAGTGGCGGTTTCATCATTTTTACCAAGACTTGTAATTAATTATATGACAAAGTGATTAATTATGTAGTTAATGGCCATCTATCAAAGCTACAATAAAAATCGATGGTTAAACATTGTTAAAGGTGTTTACGGGGAAATGCAAACGGTGTGTGTTTGCTTGTGTGTCACTGAACTCAAATGTCACTGCAGAGTGCGGGGAAGTTTTTTTCCCCACTAACTCCTGGAAGCACTTGCAAACATCTCCGATAAAGCAGAGAAGTAGCCTTGCAGAAAATCAATAATTCATAGGTGACGATCAGATTTCCTCTCTGCCCGTCGTCAAGGTGAGGGAGAGCGGCTTGGGAGCTCTGGCTGAGCCAGCTTTCTGCACCGCCTCGCAAAATGACAGCAGGAATGTCAGAGAAAAACGTCTGCCATCGGCGTGTGCCTATGTAATGATGCAGGCGGGCGGGCGTCCCCTGACTGACAGGCTCTCTCTCCGGCTGTGACACTAAGAGCTCTACAGGCCACTCCTCAGCTCATGCAGCCACACACATTTAGACCAGACCCTTCACTGAAGCTCCGATCTCCAGCATGAATGCTTCAGCAAGGCCTCCGTCTTAACAGGCAAAGCAGCAGGCCATTACCCAGAACCTAACGTCTGCTTGGAGAGAATCCATTTGAGTTTATGTCTGAGTGATGGATGCAGTGAGGATATGTCAAACTGGCTGCTGACTCGAGATCACATGCTAAGGTTTAATTTCATCCAAACTGGCAGGTAGATATCATCCACAAACAAGAGAGATGTACACTACTGTTACAAAGTTTGGAATAAGTGGTTTGAACCATATAAAAGCAATTTAATGTACAAAACAATTCCATTCATCCTCTGAAACTTCCCAGAAAAGGAAGAATGAGGGCACTTTTGATGGGCCCATATAGTGGTGCAAAACCTGAGAAGAATTAAACAGGTTTATTTATGCTATTTTGTTTTGTTTCTGAAATATTAGTAATATTGAATAAAACATTTTAAATAATAATAATCACATAAATTATATTATAATAATGAATCATAATTTTAGTATTAGTATAATTATTTTAGCATTAGTATTTAATATGAAAAAGTCACCCCAACTTAAAAAGTTCATTCAATTTAATGGAGTTTGTGCAACTCTAACTTTTTAGTTTAGTCCTCATCTTTAAAAATCTTTAGTTCTGCAATGGTAAAGGTTATACAATTTGTTATCTGTGACTCTTCCCTTCACATGGTGCCATTAGCCTACTAAGACCCGAACATGGCATGGCATGCATTCTTTATTTCTCTTTGCTATTTGGGCTGATTGGCATCTGATTAGTGTAAAAACAAAGAATTATCTTTATACATGATGATTTCTGAGGTGGCAGTATAATGGCCTCATAAGAGGACACCAGGCAAAATGTATTTTTGTGGTCTAAACAACCCAAAATGTGATGTCATGCCAGGTGGACATGCCAGGTCCTAGGAGATTAGACCTCCCCCCTGTAGTATCACTGGGGTTTGAACACTTATATCACTCACTGTCATAAAAAGAAAAATGATGTATATTATGTAGATAATATGATAGACAAAACATGAAATATCATGAGTTCATACTGTCTGCAATGATATAAAAGTGTAAAAAAACCATAGAAACAAAGGAAAAAATGTAAGAAACAATATATTTTACTACATTTGCATTTTATATATATAATATCTAAATTATTCCGGTTTGTCTAAATATATGTGTGTATGCTAAGATAAGGTTTAGCTCTCTGTCTTCAGTGATCCCCCTAATGCTCCATGAAGGCCTCCAGATGGACAATCACTTCCGGGTTGAGAGGACGCAGTACGTGATTGGGTGATGCTTCTCGCAAGTGTGTGTTTTAGTTTAAAGTGTGTAAAAGGTTTGTGTTGATTATAAAGCGTTGTTGGGTATTTGAAACGTGGCTTATAAGTGTAACATTCATTCCACAGTGTATAAAGACCAGCTACTGACTCCGAATCAGATGATGAGGTTTGACGTGATCCAAAGTGACAGATACCAGATATCTCTTGCAACAAGAGAGATGTACAAAACCAGACCACAGTAAGACAACTCATTGGAGCAAAGGCCGTGCATCCACCAGCAACAATCAGCCAATCAGCAGTGGCATGCAAACCCTGTAATGGTCTCCATGGAAACCAGAGATTTCATGGCCTATGGCAGATGTGTGGAGTTCAGGTATAATATCTTGCAAGCGGTCATCAATCATCTGCAAGCAGACGCTGCTCGGCCTCCACGCTGCCCTGCTCTTTAGAGTGGACCATCACAGAGAGAGGCTTTATATCAATCATAATGACACATTCTCACTACTAGCAAACTCTGCCACACCGCAAAAGACCTTATTCTACCCCGAGAAAAGCCATCAATGAACTAACAGGCTCATCATTTCTACTATTATGAGGGTATCATCTTAATCAAGGACAAAATGAAACTTCCACAATAGTGTTGCTTTTGATGTAACTAGCGTGAAAGAAAAAAAATGACAAAATGACAGTAATTTACCCAGAAATCCTATATGCTCCCAAATATGAGGAAGGTAATTCAGCTGTTTGTTGAGGCTTAAATAAGCTGTATGAAAATAACAAGAATGGCTCACTGAGCAGTTTGGCGTCAGCTTTACCGTCTCAATATGTCAATACGTATTCACAAAACAACCTCGCAGGAAAAGGAGCGTAAGCGCTTACTGTAGAACGCAGCTGTTGAGTTTTTACATCTGAATGCAAAACAGTGTGAGCAGCGGAGAAAAACAACAAGCTTTAGCACAAAGAGGGACTAAAATTAGACTGAGACAGGGAAAAAAAAAACATCTAGTCGGTAGAAAAGGCTTTCTCCAGCTCAGCATGACTTTCAGCTCAGTGGCGAGGCTTAATTACACTCGCTGGAGCAGTTGCTTGCCGTGCAGCGCTCTCACTCTCACTCTCACTCTCTGTCTACCTGTGATCTCCTGATTTCTGACACAATGTGGCTTTACATTCTGGCACGCATATCAAACAGGGTGTGTGGGACGAAAAACAGGTACAGAAAAAAAGAAGAGATGTTGCGATAGAGTGCCACAGACAGAGCAAGAGAGAGATTTGCAGAGAGACTAAAACAGTGAGGAAGAGGAGAGAGAGAGAAAGAGATAGAGAGAGAAATAAATGGCTTTTCTTATTCGATAGAGCTGTAATCAACACTAAAGCTGTGCCACTGACTCCATCTTCAGTGTCACACACACTGCCAGGACTGTGAGTGAACCATATCAACCCTCCTAACATGTACTCTACTGTATGATCAGGTGAGAGAGAGAGAGAGAGAGAGAGAGAGAGAGAGAGAGAGAGAGAGAGAGAGAGAGAGAGAGAGAGAGAGAGAGAGAGAGAGAGAAAGAAAGAAAAAAAGAAAGAAAAGGGAGAGAGAAAAGAAAAAGCAAGAGAGAAACAAGAAATAAAGAAAAAAGAAAAGACTGGAGAGTGAAAGAAAAAAAGAAAGAAAGAAAGAAGGAGAGAAAGAAAGAATATCAGCAAAAAAGGGTAGTGAGAGAAAGAGAAAAAAGAAAGAAAGAAAGAAAGAAAGAGAGAAACAAGAAATAAAGAAAAAAGAAAAGACTGGAGAATGAAAGAAAAAAGGAAAAAATAAAGAAATAAAGAAGGAGAGAAAGAAAGAAAGAATGTCAGCAAAAAAAGGGCAGCGAGAGAAAGAGAAAGAAAGAAAGGAAGGAAGGAAGAAAGAAAGGGGATAGAATAAAAGAAGAGAAAGAAAGAATAAAAGAAAAAGCAAGAGAGAAACAAGAAATAAAGAAAAAAGAAAAGACTGGAGAATGAAAGAAAAAAAGAAAAAAGAAAGAAAGAAAGAAGGAGAGAAAGAAAGAAAAAATGTCAGCAAAAAGGGTAGAGAAAGAAAGAAAGAAAGAAAGAAAGAAAGAAAGAAAGAGGATAGAATAAAAGAAGAGAAAGAAAGAATAAAAGAAAAAAAACTAGATAGAAAAAAGAATGAAAGAAAGAAAGGGGAGGAAACTAAACTGAGAAAAAGAGTAATAAAAGAAAGAATGAACAAGAGAAAGAAAAAGAAAGTAGATATAGAAAGAATGAATGAGTGTGAAAAAGAAAGAAAGAAAGAAAGAAAGAAAGAGAAGAGAAAGAGAAGGAAAGAAAGGAATGAAAGAAAAAAAATAATGAAAGAAGGAAAAGAAAAAGAATGAAAGCAAGCAAGAAAGCAAGAAAGGAAGAAAGAGAGAGAAATAAAGAGAAGAAAGAATGAAGAGAGACAGAACTTTAATCATGCTAGTAAGACTGTCATGTCTTGTGACTTTGATCATTAACTCGATCATTAAAATGACTTTATTTACAGTCTTATTTACAGTCTTATACATGGAAATGTCCTGTCATCACATGTCAGATCCAAGTGTATGTTAATAGTTTTTAATACTTTAGTCATTATAATTTTCATAAAGCTGTTTTACCTCATTGAGCTCTATTTGTGCTTTCAGAACTGACTCATGCTGTGGAAATGAGTCACTTTCAGAATGATTTATATGTCTGCAGTGTGTATCCATTTAAAAGAGGAAAATAGTCATTTGAAGTAGCTGAGTTTAGACTGCTGTTACATGAACACACAGTTACTTATATTAGAATAGCAGTACACTCAAAGGCAAAAGAGCTACTGCACTGATTTAGATGCTTTTACTTCCATTTAATAACCACTTAAACATTTTAAATAGTTATTTCAAATAAATAAACAAATAAGAAAATTAATCAACAAAGTGCATTAACATCTTTTTCCCACTAGAATACAGTTCCATTCAGTCGGGCTGAGTGGCAAAACATTCTGCAACCTCTGATTGTAATCTGATTGGCTGAGAATAGTTCTAGGAGTGCTGATATTGACAATAACAGCACTCTGACTGAAGCTCTGTAAGTATTACTCCGCCACATACACATAACCTAACAACAGCCTCAGCATTTCCCTGTCCCCTACCCCAGCCCACAGTGTTTGACTGCACTGGAAATGCAGACACTAAGTCAATACAATAAAACAACTGAACTTTTCATGTATTTACAGTTTGGTTGAAGAGCCAAATAAAGAAGTCACTTTAGTACCATCAACAGCAGCTTCACTGAGTTAGGAGCTAAACTTAACAGAGGAGCTGAACTTAACAGATATATGAATGAACCTCTGATCAGCTGTGAGTGTTTAATTAAAGATGTACAGTTTACACCAGAAAACAGTATCTGAGAAATCAGTATATCTGTGTTTGCTGTCTGTGTAATACACAGTAAATAAGAATTATGTTCCTTGACTATTATGACTGATGTACACAGTCTGATGATGATGTAGGAGCCTGAAAGAGGAACTACTTTACTTACGGAATGTTAAGTCATTTTTTTCTGTTAAATATTTTTTTCTTTTAAAATTAGCAATAAACAGCAATAACAGAAATGTGGTATAATCGCAATAATTCTCTCAAGGATCTTGTTACAACATGAGATATTGGCACTGCTGTACTGATCTACAATCGCAGCACACCACTGCCAATATCTCACATTATAGCATGATCCTTGAGTGTATTATTGCTGAATTGATGCCAGGGAGATAGACTAAGCAAAGCCTAAATGCATGTACAAGTTTGGTTAAATGTAGACACGTGTGTACAAATATATGCATTTTATTACAGCTTTTATATACTTGGTAAAAAGCTAACTAGGCCTGGTTTGTACCAGTGTGTCCAGTCCACATTATTATTCTGTTCAACACCTGACTCTAATTTCAAACTCAAATTAACTGCTAATCATATAGGTTCACATACTCTTGCCACTCACAGATATGCAATGTTGGAATATTTTATTCTAAATATTATGCTGCTGGCCTCTCTTTATCTACTTTAAAACTTAAATATTACATTTTAGTTCAAATTTATGCTGAAATATAGGAGATTCTAAGGAGTTCACAGAATTTTTGTCATCACTTTATATGTGTGGACAGAGTACTGACAATGTAAGTGACTTCAGCCACCACAAATAAAGAAAATCTGCTGCAGTGATTGTTTCTTTAGTTTTAAGCAGTCTGTACAGTTGATGGTTCTTTACCATTTTAGCTTTAGTTATTGTGTTTCTGCTGCCTCTCAGTCTTTCTGCCACTCAGTGGGCATAGCCACCATGCCCATACGTGCCTATGTTCTGCAACTCATAATAGTGTGATCCTTTCTGGAGCTATATAGAGACATTTTTTGTTGTCATTAGCACAGGCTTCCCAACTCTATCCTGGATGTCTTCCGCATATTGATAGCAGGATAGCATCTTCTTTACGCCTGCATACTATATGCATCATATTGGAAATTGTTTCTTTGAGTGTGAGAGAGAGAGAGAGAGAGAGACAGAGAGAGAGAGAGAGAGAGAGAGAGAGAGAGAGAGAGCGCGAGAGAGAGAGAGAGAAAGAGAGAGAGAGAGCATACTGATTGGTCGCTCTGTGTGCTAAATAGATCTATCAGTTTTCTCTGTGGGCAGGTTCACAGTTGAC
>BRDA01092690.1:25367-43110 GCA_036984385.1 Crenuchus spilurus
CAGTTGACACTTGGACGGGTGTCTCTTTTGACTATCTAGATAAATCGTGTGTCTCGCTGGTTAGTCATACGCCAGAGCGCGAGAGAGAGAGAGAGAGAGAGAGAGAGAGAGAGAGAGACAGAGAGAGAGAGAGAGAGAGAGTGTGAGTTTCTTTGTTAAAGGTTATACTACGTATATCATACGTCCGCATTTCTTCTACGATAGGACGATAGTTATACGCCTTCTGTAGGTCCTATCTCAACCCATATTGGAAATTGTTTCTTTGAGTGTGAGAGAGAGAGAGAGAGAGAGACAGAGAGAGAGAGAGAGAGAGAGAGAGAGAGAGAGAGAGCGCGAGACCGCATACTGATTGGTCGCTCTGTGTGCTAAATAGATCTATCAGTTTTCTCTGTGGGCAGGTTCACAGTTGACCCCTCTCTCTCTTTCATTGTCTATCAGTTTAGTTCAGTTCAGTGCCATGGCAGAGTGTTTCAAAAACAAGAAAATTTAAACACACCCCAGACTACACTAAAGTGTACCACTGCTTCGCAGGGGTCAAAAATAATGACAGTGTTGCTCGATGCACTGTTTACAACAGGGCTTTTCTATTGTCTATGTTTGGTTAAATGACTATAAGGCATGGTGAGGTGAGTGTAACAGGTGTAATTTTTTCGTTGCCCTTACTAAAAAGTACAATGTTAAGACAATCCCAGCAGAAACATGGACATGTTAATATTAGCAATACGACAAGGTTTTTTCACCCAAATTAATACAACTAAGTGTATTTACTATGTATCTTAAAAACATGGTGGTTTCACCATCATACAACCAAAGCAGTACTACAGTATATTTTTCTAAAGGTAGCATGTACAACACACTCAACTTTGGGATTAGTAAGAAATTAAATAATTTTTCTGTAGCATCTTAAAATAAAATGGGACTTTTTCAAGGATTTATACAGGATAAGATGTAAAAGATCCTGCACTTAATTGATGATGTTGCACATAGTGTTCAACCCATTTTAATTCAACCATATTCAACCATGTTCTAACATCTCTAAACCTCCACTATCTGACAAACCCTTTATTGGGGTCAACAAGCAGGCACCTCCCTGCATCGGTATTTTGTTGAATTAAACCCACAGCACTTCTTGAAGACTCAACATTAAGGACTGATGTACCACACCCAGCCCCTCCTAGCTCACTTCACATACCCTTTCATTACACATAAGCCTCCCCTGTGACCAAAGCTGTGTCTAGCCATACTGGCACTGTTAATGCATGCTCAATGTCAGCAGTTCCATATGGACCTTAAACACTACACTAACAATAGCACATTAAAAGCATATGCTAAAAACTCCCTATATTACACTTTGTGCTAGATCTGCTTTGTGCTAGATCAATCGCCATCTGCTCTTCCCCATCCAGCCTGTGCCCCCTTAAGGCCAAGTTATGCTTCTGCTTCAAATCTGTGCCAGGATATGGTGTAGGTTACAGCGTAGGGTAACATGGCACTTACATTGTAGCCTAATGCACACCTCTTCAGATATATAACTAGAGGTTGTGGAAACAACAACTGTCATGGGTCTGTTTGGCAGCATCTGTCGTTGCCTCCATTTTTATATTCAAATGTACAAATATGGATCAAATTGGGGCGAGATTAACTGAAGAAGTTCGTAAATATGAACATTTGTACAAATCCTCTTCGCCATGCTGCAAAGACTGCCAGATGGCAGCATATCCATGGTGAGGGATTTCCTCAAACATCAGTGTACAAGTAACAGAATGTATAAATTAAGTCAACAGTGGCATAGACACTCCATCACCAACTAGTGTCCTGGTGATGTAACTGCAGTGCAATGTAGATACCAGCACACAAGTATAAATACTCACAACAGTTTAGGCCAATTGCATATGCTACACTGTAGACGCCGTGTTGGTTTGTTGCAGTTTCTTCTTGGCTGCCCTTAGCAAACAGCCTCTACATCCAAATTTCACCACTGATGTGACATCCTTACTGAATCTGAAGTGTGTACTGTGTAGCTGCATTAACTATAAAACTGCAAATATTAGACTGGATTTGAACTCAGCATAGCCATGTTAAAAAAAATCAGGTTCAGGAGTAAAACCACTGGACTGGATCATATTGGATAAATCAGATCATCTAAAAAAAGTCTAGAAAAAGGCAGTACAAATGAGTCAGATGCTACTGATACCAAATTTGCAGCTGTGCTAAAACGATAAAACTTCCACAGCTCCCTCATCCTCTGTCACAGCTCTGTGCTCCTCAGGTAAGCATCATCAGCTTGTTCCAATAAGCCAGTACTAGCAGTGAGCTTTGTGTATTACTCTTCACACTTCACACCATCCGTACTCCCCAGCAGATGAGACTGTTTAATCAGTATGTGTGTGTGTACGGCTGCAGGATAGGCTGTCCTCCATGTCTCCCTGTGCATCACTTATCTCTGCACAGACATAAGGGCCAGGAATAGCATGAGCAAGGTCAGACCTGCTCCAGCCCTGCTTATCACATGCCTGCACTAGCGCAGCACTTACAGACAGTTCAAATAGGATCACAGTGAATGGTGGTGCAGTGTGTTCAACCAGGTGAAGCCTCAGAGACTTTCCTCACACAGAGGCAAAAACCCTGTCCCATATACTCATATTAAACACACAGAAACTGCAGATGCCTAAGCAAACCTTCTCATTAAAGGAAGAGCTTATGCATACTATAGAAACGATAATATAGTTTTACTTTGATCCAAACTCTTTAAAAAATATCTTCTTGACTTTCTCAGGTTTCCATTTCTTAAAATAATGATGATCTCTCTAAATAAATACACCTAATGTCAATATTTAGTGCACATTTTTAAAAGTGAATCATTATTTTAACTTAAAACAATAAAGAAGGTATTATACTGAGAAAATGAAACATTTGACATAGATTTTAAAAAAATGGGGATACTGTTGCAAGCAAAACAAGTACAAAAATATCTTTCTACCATCACTGTAAAAAAAAGAAATTAGAACTAAGTACCTGTGCCGCATTAACATTTTAACTTAATTGAATTAAACTTTGTGTCTTACTTTTAATTTTTTAATCATCATTAGAACCTGTTTACTGAAGCACATACACCAATAAAATGTTGCCATGGGCCATTATAATCACACACACACACACTCTACCGGTCAATAATTTTAACTAATTGATGTCAACTAATTGATGTCAATTGTAGAATGTAGAAAGAATGCCACGAGTGTATTCAGCTGTTATATCTGGTTAGCTGATTAGCTGTTATATAAGGTGCTACTTTGATGAAAATGAAAGTTTAGATACATTTTTGTCAATAAATTGATTCCATGAGTTCTTGTTTAACTCCTATGCTTTCATTTCAGAGTGCAATGAGACATTAAACTCATTAATTTTCAATAAAACACTGGAACAATTTGTGTGTTGTAAAACCTTTTATTGATAGCACATACATATATAGATACATACTTGTATATATATATATATGCAATAATTGTTTTGGATTACTAGACTGCTTAAGCCACACATTTCTGAGCAAATATGCAGTCAGTATAGTATAAGTTCATTGCAAAATTTGCATGCTTTGTTTTTAACAAGGCTTTCTCCACTTCCATAATAAATGGTCACTTTCCATCAAAGGCTGCACAACTCATTCAACTAGAGAAAAGTTGACTGCACACAGGCGTCCAGTTCATGTGTGTGAGCTACCAAGGGAAGACCTGATGGCTCTCTTTCTCTCTCCCTCTCTGTGTGTCTGCCCCATAAACTGGCCTGCAGACGGAATCATTATGGTGCAATTTTCCAATTTATTCTGGGCCTTCAATCCCTCGTTAGTTTCTGTGTTCATAAAAAAGAGGAGGCATTATCAAAGACTGTCAGCACACAACTCACAGCGGTTCTATCACCACTGTGAACTGCGGGCCAGTCAGCAACAGCTTCTCATCACTGGACAGGGCTTAGGGCAAAGCTTTCTTGCAAACTAAGGTCTGATTTCAGTCAACTGGAATTTTTGTTAGTATACTTACTTAATTGAGTATTTTCTTACATTAAATAAACAATACCTCAGATTGAAAAAGACACATCCTTCTTTTCTCACTCTCTGACTGTTGTTTAAGTCTTTCTGTTACCTTTGTGTTTGTACTTGGCTTGGGGGTCACTAACTATCTTAAACTTTTTCCAAGATGACCATATTTTGTGGAAAGTTAGAGGAGACAGGTGATACAAGTAGCTTAGGCTTAAGTACTCTGCTCAAGGGCAGAACCACAGGGTCTTTATACCCTGCTGCCTCCACTAGATATACCACCTGGGATTCAAATCCTGCTGGTGCATGAAGCTATTACCGGGTATGGCACCACCACCCTGCCATTATCAAATCTATAAGAGCACAACATTGTGGGAACCTGTGTTAAACTCCTTATAGAGCCACAAAGAATACAGATGAATGGTTCTGGCAATCTATAGAAGGAAATAAGCTGTGATTGTCCCGACTATGTGAACTTCCAGCAACACACCCATCTAGCTAGTGAAGTAGTTGCCTGTGGGATTAGCAACAGAAATCAATTTGAAGTCTTATTAAGTATCAATATGTAATGTGGAGAGACTTCTCTCCTCCACAGGTCAGAACAGCTTGAAGATCATTAATAAAGATTTTGCACCTGAAAACATCTCACCTCTCTCACTGGAATGGGAATGAGTCACTGAACTATGACGAGATTCTTCAGTTGTTGCCCTCAAACCGTTATGCCTAGTGCTGTATAACATGCAGACCTCATATAACATGTAGACTTCCTCATGCAGAAGTAAAAAAAATCCAGAGCAGGAGATTTGGAGTAAAAGTGATTCCCAAAACATGAGAGTAAAAGTGTTTGCTGTGCTAGATGATAGGGGTGGAGTTGTAAGCTTTGCTGGCCATGTAAAATCCATGTCTATTAGTTGCATATCAACTTAGTTATTTTCTGATGCTTGACATTTGAAAGGTTAGGTGTCAGTAAGGTTGCCATCTTTCAGGTCTTGAAATAAGGGAAACCCCTGGCTGAGGGGGGTATGGTGTGTTTGTAGCTTGAATGTTGCCCCTATACAATAAAAGGTCTTACGCTGTCATTGGAGCATTGACTAAAATTGCCCTTGTAAGATGCCATTTTTAAAATCTCGCACTGTTTTCGGGTGTATCTTAGCAATGCAGACAGCGCTTTTCATTGGTCACAACTCTCACTAGTGATGGGCTCTTATGACTTGGTTTACTAAAAAGAACCGACTCTTAACTGACCGATCCTGTGTGTCTTCAATAGAAAAAAAAAGGGGGGGGGGACTAATCCGACTCCCAGACACGAGCCAGCCCTGATCATTCACTTCAAAGAGCCGGCTCTAAGAGCCATTTTGTTCATGAACGACCCATAACTCACACACACACTGCTGGAACATGACAAACAGGCTGAGAGTGAGCAGCAGAGTTTCCTTTTCATTCATACATATTGCGCTGTCTTAGTTCAATCTTAGGTATTTCAGCCCCTTTGATTAAAATACAGAACAAATCATGTCCCTTTTTGGTTCAATATGGAATGAGACTTTTAATTTATAAATAAGGAACAATTCTGTATTTTATGGGACGGGTAACAACCCTAGGTGTCAGAGAATGAGATGTAGCCCAAATGTGTTGTGGCTTGAAAGGTGTGGAGTTAATTAGTTTATATCTGATGCAGAGTACAGAGCCATAAGCAATTGAGTATACTTAACATTTCTCTGTAGTTGTGGTATTGAGTGGGTCATTTTCTAATGAATTAACTAGCGTGAAGTAGGTGGTGAGATGTGTCTGACTGTGGTGTAGTCTAATCTGAAAACATAGCCATAGTTAGCTCTGATCATGGCTAGCAAAACTAGCCTAGCTTAAAAACAGCATCTAACACAACTAGCTAGCTACAGAAATAGTTATAATACATGAAAATCTGTAATGAACTTTCAATTCATTTATAATCTAAAGTGTTTTACACTTAGTATTTTCACTAAATATTGTATTCACAATCATTGTTTGCAATTTAATTGCAACCTAAGAGGTTAGCAGAAATATTTAGCTAGCTTGATGAGGAATGAGAGTCATTTTCCTAGCTCTTCAGAGAAAATGGAAAAAATGAGTTTTTGCCTACTTTTTTTTCAATCTTTTTTGATTATTAACAATAATGGATTTAACAGTCAGGTAATATAAGACAGTATGGCACTTGGTAGAACAATGTTAAAGTAATGGGAAAAGATCATCATATGTTTCTAAAGAAAAGATCAGAACTGTCCAGACTATGGTCTTTGGATCTTTGTGGATGTGAAAGCTGGAAATAAAAAAACAGGACAGGAATATTAATGCCTTTGAACTTCTGGACAGCTAAGAAAACAAATAAGAGGATCCTCAAACAAATAAAAGACAGTTATGCTGGAACAGCTGATGATAAAAGAGGAAGAGGGTGGCCAGCAAGAAGATGGATGGATACAGACAGAAATCATGAATGAGCTATTAAGAAGCCTGAAGACCCAATCAGAAGACAGGATGTTATGGAGAAACTATCCGTGTGGTCGCCGAGAGTGAGGATCAACTTGATGGCACTTAATAATAATTGTTTTTTGCTGTTAATAATTTCATTACTGAGATAAAATGTCACATACAGTAGTAGTATTTTTTAATTAAATGTATGCAGCTCATAGTGGTCTACACCATGTGCTGGCACTGAATACAACACTAGTCTGTGTGACTTGTTATTTACCCTCTGCAACTTATAACCAGGTCCTTCCTGAAATGAAATGCCATGCTGTTTGCACCTTATATTCCATATGTAATAAACAAGCCATATATTACAATGTTAAATATACACTGCCAATAGCAGAACTGCAGGGTTTATGCAGTGCTTGACATTTCTCTAGCACAAGCTGATGATACATGCCTTCAGTATCATTTCCCTAAGCACAATGGACGACCTCCCTCCTTGCAAAATAACCTGATCCAACAGGAATAAAATGTGCAGCACGTCCACGTCTTATACCATGTATCAGCACAGCAGCCAGTTGCATCACAACAGCAGTGCCAGCAAAGCTTTTCCATGGTATCTGCTATCATAGGAGCCCTTCTGCAGACCCACATCAATTTAGACATCAATTGGATCGATCCACAGCTCTCCAGGTGTAGCCAACCATTCATCAGTGTCAGCCTGCAGACAGAACACATTGAAGAGCACAATGCTACCTCCACACAAACAAAATAAAAATAAAAAAACAGCTCCTTTTTTGTTCTTTTTTTCTCAGTGAAGATTTTGCCATTAATTCAGTCCTCAGAGTTCAGCAGTGGAAAAAGAGCAGGAGTCTTACTTTCTTCTCCACGCCTCCTCCTCTGACACCTCTTTCATTTGTTCCACACCTTCAAAAGAAAAGGTGGGAGTGAGGGAAAGAAAGAGAGGAGTGAGGCAATGGCAGTTTTGAAAACAAGAATGAAAGATTTGACTGAGGGAGCTGGCTATGATTGACAGGCTCCACTGTCATTTACTGCCTTGTTGTCAAAGACCAATGGCAAGGTGTCCCCAAAGAACCACCAACTTTTCTCCTTGGTCTTCCACAAACACGATAACAAAAGAACTTTTTCCCTTCAGACTTTCACTCAGCATGATTGTGGCATCCTACAACTGTGACTTGACTAGTCAGCCTATGATTAAGCACATCACATGAATGATTTTGTCTAGCCCTTGCATCTTTTCTCACCAGAAAATGAAAAGTCTAAATTTGTTCCTTTGTAATGGAAGTTTAAACAGCATTCAGACTAACAGAGTGCAAGAAATGATGCCATCTAGCACTAAAACGATGCAATGAGGCACATCAACACTGTCTCTAACAAAGACTGACACACCGCAAATAGAAAATTGGGTAGAGGGGACTCCTTTGGGTCTTCTAAGTCTGGGATGAAAGCTTTAATGATTTCTGGGGGAAATTATGTCTAGTTTCATAGAATGATGATTCCTCTGTATTTTGTTTCCTTTTATATAATTTAGTTTTGGCTAGAGGTCTGTACTGCTTGACTTTCTGCATAAATGCAACATTAAAGATACAATATTTACTTTCAGCTACAAGCTATAAATAAAATGCCCATGTTTCAATAGCACAAAATGTTCACATGCACTCCTGCTAGGTTGACGTTATCAGAACATTACAAGTCCCATATGGGCACTAGCAGACAGGGCCGGCACTCTGCCCACACACTGTGCATGGGGCCCCAAGTGCCCATGGAGGCACCACAAAAAGTCTCTGCTGATGCCGGCACTGCCCCCTGCCCAGGGCACCCAAGCACAACAGCTAACCGCTAACCCCAATTTGTGCTTAAGGCACCCAAATTCCTAGCACCAGCACTGCTAGCAGATATTAGGATTGTCTCAGTCATGTATACCAATTGTTGTAATTGGGTGAAATGTTTATGAACAAATTTAAATGTTCATCCATTAACCACTGCTATGTAGAAACCTTCCATTCTTTCATTCAGTTTATTCATCTCATGCTTGATGTTTTGTCACTCTCTGACACATAATGACAATATGTACTCATCATTTGACATTCAGCATTTACATAGTTGATTATGTATTGCTCTGTAGAGTTATATTAGTTTTTCTCTGTTTCAATAGTTATGCCCAAATGAAGAAATACCATGGCCAGTAGTCATGACTCGACACTGACAACAAACAATCCAACCAAACCAACCACCCATCCAACCACCCAACCAAACCAACCAACCAACAATCAACCACCAATCCAACCACCCAACCAACGATCCAAACAAACCAACCAACCAACAATCAACCAACCAACCATCCAACCAATCAATCAACCAACCAGACCACCAACCAACCAATCATTCAACCAACCACCTATCCAACCACCCAACCAGCGATCCAAACAAACCAACCAACCATCAACCAACCAACTATCCAATCAAACAACCATCCAAACAAACCAAACAACCAATCAATCAACCAATCAGACCACCAACCAACCAATCATTCAACCAACCAACCAACCAATCAATCAATCAGTCAATACAATAATGTGAGCACATTCAAAGCCTTGGTCACGCAACATCATTCGTCCATGAGGTTATGGACACATCATTGTGGTTGAACAGCTGCTGAAAATGCCACTAAAGAGATTAAAAATGCAACCTGAAATTACATAAAAATGTTTCTCCATCAAAACAACAAATAAATAAGCAAGCATGGGAAAGAGTCATTTAATGGTTTGGTTAAAGAACTTGAAATCACTTTTTCATGAGGTTAAACGCATATCACTCTGATTATCTATGTGGCAAAAGGAAAATCACAGAGATTAAAAATCAGTCAACATGCAATTACAGGGCAGATAAAATGTCTCTCAGTCACTGCTGGAATATCCATTCCCAGCATTCTCCTAATACTGTGCCAGGGCAATAATACAGAGCAGAGTGAACTCTGAGCTGCCATGCAATCACACTTCTGATCATTTCAAATGACCTCCAGACTTCAATACAGCGAGTGGGTGTAGAGTGTGTATCTGTGTGAGAGAGGGGAAATGGATGGGTTTGATTGAAAGACGGAAAAGGTGAAACCTCGCACCAGAGCTGACATATGGAGTGACAATAAGAAAGCAAATCACACAGTGCCTTCAGTCTTCACAAGGAAGAATCATGGAAGAGGTCACGTGATCTTAGCACAAAAAAATAATGAAAGTATCACTTATTTATGGAAGCTAAACAAACAATGCTGACAATCAAATGTTACTGATTTCTTCAACACTAAATAGATTTTGGTTAAAAATCAAAACATTTTTGCCAAATGTTTTAAAAGTACAGACAAAATCCAGACTTTAAGATGGTTCCTACTGTTTGTAACACTATGTACCACAGCCAAACAATCTGTCAGTACATTGTGGCTTTGGAGGATGGGATGTAGCGGGGTACAAAAACAGATGAAGCTTTATTCTAAAACGAACAAGCACTGTAGCTGTGAAAACATAACTAGACTGTGACAACATGATAAACAATACATTAACTATGAAAACATACATAAATTGAAAGACAAACATGACGTGGTGACGAACACTGACTCATAATGACTGACACACAAAGGAGGCTTTATAACAAGCAATGATTAACACATGATAAAGGGACAGGATTGTGAGCAGACAAGACTCAGGTGTGGCCAATGACGAGACATAACGAGGATGAGGACATGATGTGAACGTAAACAAAAGAGCACATAGATACAAGACAGCACATGGCAAACATAAACAAATGAGGCACATGGACAGAGGCAGGGCCAGGGACACAGGAAATGGCGGAAGGGTTACTCTGTCTTGAATAAGTTCATTTTTGTTCAGAATTGCATTCTGAATGGTAGTATATTTTTAAATCAAATTTTATATTAATTACACAAAGTGACATTTCAAGACTTTTTATACTGTTAATCAGTATGGCATATAGCTCATAAAAATCAGGGATCTCAAATTTGGAGTTTGAGTAAATTACTATTTAAACAGTATCAACATTAAAACAAAAAAAAGCTTGAAATATGTGACCCCGTCTTGTAAAACCTGGTCAGTATATTTTTTTTCAAATATGAGTTATCTGCATATTTGGAAAGAGAACTGTTAAAGAAACTGTTAAAGAGAAATGTTAAACAAATTTTCAGAAGATTATCTCTTGTACTTTATGAGATATAGCATTCTGAGACATACTGTAACATACTGAAACTCAACTGTTTATTTGTGTCACAAGACATTAATAAATCAGAAATGCTTAAAAGCTAATCAAAACAAATCCAAATCTACCAGAAATTAATACTGAAAGACGATACTGCCTAAAGTCGCAGTGTTTACATCAGCTGAAGACATTTGACCTGCTCACGTTTGGTGGATGGATACATGAGATCAAATACAGTGAAGAGAAGTAGTTCAGGAGCCAAGTGACACCCATCAAGCTTGTGAACCTTCCCGGTAGAAGTAGTTCTACATCAGGATTCGAGGGGTCACAGAAACTTGTTTTTTTGGTACAATCTGCAAATTTGATTTGTTGCACTACTGTAAGTCTTCTAATATGTAATCACTTCTGATTTAATGCAAATGATCTGCTCTGAACAGAACATAGTTTATATTTGATTAAAATGAACAGCTGATGCTGCATGAACACTCTCAATATTTTCTCAGTTCACAATGTGCAAAATAACAATCACTAAACTGTCACAGGTAGTATCACAGAGGAGGAGAGTCATAAAATGTATGCTTTAATTGTGTATAATTAAAACCGTCCCTTGGACATAGATAAGTGTTGCAAGTAAATAAATTCTTATGAATTCAATAACTAATGTGTTTACTACAAATTTAACTTTTACATGAAAAAGTAATCACATTACTGTAAAGCATCATTTTGTACCATTCTACCTCCAACAGTGCTCATGAGTTCTCACTGCAGATGTAGTGTAAATTATTTTCCCACATCATAATTAGGTGCTAAACACAAAAGAACATAATCTATATATTCCCGGGGACTGCATTCACACATTCATTTTGAAGCAAATCCTCATGGAAAAACTTTTCAACACCAGACACCAGAGAGCTCTGACACCTCCAGAAAGACTTTTAGCAAATAAAAATTTGTTATAGATGTTAACGTTCAACTTATTTCACATTTGAGCACAGTCTACATATGTTTACATTTACGGCATTTGGCAGATACTCATCCAGAGTGAAGTTCAACAGTGCTTTGTTTCTATTAAGAGAATTATCTCAGCTAGTACAGACAGGTTAGAGTCCAAACTACTCTTCAGTTCAGACAGTGTTAGAACAAAACCATCACTAATACCTAGAGAGAAGGAAAGATACACAATTATACACAATATAAGAGCATTACAATGCATTACAATAAAAGTTTTAAACTAGTGCTTGCTTAAGTGTTCAATAAAGAGATGGGACTCTGCTCGCTGAACAGTCAGTAGGAGTTTGTTCCACCACTTTGGTGCTAGCATAGAGAAATAGTCTTGATGCTAGTCTTCTATGTGTCTTGAAGGATGGTGAGTCAAGCCGAGCCGTACTGGAAGCTTGATGGGTTCAAGGTTCAGCTCAAGACTTGATCATTGCCATTAGGTATGGATGTGTTAACTGCTTTGTCAACATCTATTTGCTGTTGGGAATCAGTACATACAGATCACAAATCAGTGTAAATGTGTCACATTCCAGTGTCTGTAATGTTTTGTATTGATTTTTGTATGTATAAAATATGTTTATCAATGAATAAATGTCTGAATACACTTTTAAGAAAAATGTTGGTTCCAATAAGGTGAACTTCCCCTTTGACAATACCTAAATTCTTGGACACAAACACCAGTTTCTACAGAGGAGATGAGATAGAGAAAATCTTTAAAATACCCGATGTTGCAGTGTAAATAGAACTTTGGAATAAAACCAGTATTAATCAGCAAAACAGAGAGTTAGCAGATTAAAATAAAGGTGAATCATTAAAAGTAATAAAAGCAAGACTATAGTGGAGGTGTGGAAAAGCACTATTGCATTCTTTTTTAGAATTGACTATGCCCGAGTTTAATAATAGTTCCTTTGTGTCCTAAATCAAATCCTCTTATTATAAACATAAAAATAATAAAAGATAGATGGGAATGTTTTCTTAGTGTTTATTTTAATTTATTTAAAATGAAATTGTAATAACTTGAATATCAGCAATAATTACGATAAAATTTGAGATTTCATGATGCAGTAACTTGTTTGATGAATAATCTTACATATTGATTTATTATGAATACAATTATTTATAAATACTTTAAAAAGTTATCAGTGATCTGTTCTAACCGTCCCTGAAAGACGCTATTTCTCCTGAAAATGGAACAATTTGACTTTTATTTTTATTTTAGTGTCACGATTGCTCATAAGACATGAGACGAAGCAGAACACCAGCAGCAGAGAGCATGAGGATGGGTGTATAACCACATGACTCCTGCAGGCTTAGAGAACAGTGGTTGTGTAGAAAGTCTTGCTCATTTGCTGATAAAGGTGCTGGCTGGAAAGATTTTACACACACAATCACGAGTCAATATGCTGACCAGTGTGATGGCAGCATAGCTACATAAGCAGGCTGTTACTATGCACCACATGAGGCACAACAGGCAGGAGGAAGAGCATATAAGACAATAACACACCAGCCTGACCGCTGACCATCTATCACTCAGCAGAGGCTCATTTGGACAAAGTGTTCTGTTCTCCTACTTCACCATATAAGTACAATCCCTCAACACTCTGTACTGCCATGTACTCAGTATAAAGGGTCCTTAGCTCTGGTCTTGAATCTAAAGTTGGTACAGAACACTCTGGACTGGACCTTTGCTGGCAGCACCTTTTTTGGTCATTGGGGTGGTACCACAAATGCTACACACACATTATGAAGACACTCATGTTGTTGCTCACTTATCATATAGCTGCCATGCTTTTAACATCTCCCATACATACATGTTCAGTTCAGCTTGGCTCTTATTGGTTGATGGACTTTCAGCCATGATGTCAATGTCACATTCTATCATCACCCTAAAATTGGGAGACCTTTTATGATTGAAGAGCTCAAACTTGGCTCGATTATCCTGGGTGTGAAACTGGTTTTAGCTCAGTCCCACTGGTGGGCTTCAAATACAGCTGAAGAAATAATAAGCTGTTGTATATTGTTTTGCGTATACTCTGTGTTTGCTGTGAATCTGTATTGAGGACATGCTGTGTAACTATTTCTGTTAGTCCTCAAATGTTTATTATGTTGCACCTGTCTTTTGACTATTTCTGTCCTTCCTTAAATGTCAATTTTCTGTTACTGTGGTCCTGTTGACCGAATGATCAGTGGCTAAACTTGTCCAGCCTTTATAACCCATGATAGCCTAGTTTTCAGTGGGCTAGCTGAGTGTGTCTGTGAATCTGTGCACACAAATAAACTATCTAGACTATGTCGGCTAGTTCGCTGATGTGAAGGGTCAATTTCTACAAGCGTTGAGCTTTAAACACTGGTGCAACAATCCGCTTTAATTCTACTTATTCATCAGAATTGTCTGGTAATGTGAAATTCTGCAAAATACAAATCGTTTCCATAAAATGCAGCCAGAAAGAGTTGACAAAAATGCTTCGGTCATGCTGGGCAGATCTTTACTTCTTATAGCTCACTTGGCGATCATGCTGAGCAGTGCAGCTGCACATATGCAATGTGTTTGGTGTCCAAAGCTCTGAAGAAATGATAGAAGCAAGTACAAAAATACATTCCTATGATGCTTTCCAGTTATTATTCACAAAACAAATTCATCATGGATTTGATACACATTTGTCAGCTATTAATGTGTAAACAAGCTTGTTCAAAGGCATGCTTTTAATGCCAGTTCAAGCTCAATGTCACCATCACAGCTCTGCACATGATCCTTCATGGCCACTACAGACTAGGGTTAAGTTAGCAACCTTATTGCGTCCCAGTTACCTTATTATGACCATAATATAGTGAATATGTTCAACAGCATCATTTTAGTTGTCAACCATTTGGACTGGAGCACAGAGCACCTATTTTGCTCATTCTTGCCTTATCACTGTCTCTACACATCACACTCAGGTGCCACATATCAGGTACATTATATGGAAAAGTATTGGGACACTTGCTCATTCATTTCTTCTGAAATCAAGAGTATTTAAAAAGAGTTTATCCTGCTTTTGTAGGAGTATCTGTCTACTGTCTAGAGAAGACTTTCTACTAGATTTTGGAGCATTGCTGTTAGGATTTCATTGCATTCACCAACAATATCATTAGTGGGGTGAGGATGTTGGATCCCCAACTCATCCTAAAAGAACTGGATAGAGGACCATCATTCCAGAGAAATACAGTTCCATGCTGGGAGTCCTCTAGCCCAAATAACATTAGGCATGGTGCCAACAGGTTCATGTTTATCTGCTCCAGAGAGTCCTTTTCTATTAGCAGTACTCTACAGGGACTAGATATGGTATGTGAGTGAATGTGTGTCAGGAATGAGTGCAAAAAAGTAGCTGAATGCATTCATTCAAAGGAGTGTCCACAAACAATTGGACGTAAAATGTATGACATCATATTTTCTGTTGATGGACTGTTCCTTTTTGTCTCATCATCAGTAGGACCTCCGAACAAACTCTCAGCAGTGCTTGTTTACTTCTCAACAAGCACAGCGTATGCCAAATCCAACTCACCTTTGTATGCCTGGACATCAGATTGTATTCTTATGTTATAAAGTGTGGTTTCTGCTATTATCAGTGTGTGTATTTATGACTGATGTTGTTTTGGATGATGGTGAGAAAAGATGCAGCACAGACATGCTAAGCCAGGTTCAGTCTGCTGACAGTTACTCCAACAATAGAACAGGACCATATGTTGAGATAATTGTTGCTACTTTTTACAAATCCAGTTCCCATGTAGCCGGATGTTCTGCAGCCCGAACCACAGCCTGAGGGTCAGGAATCTCTGTTTAGAGAAGTGGGAATCAAAACAAGATTTTCTACAGCATTACTCCAAAGAACACACTTGGCACCACTGTTCTAAGACTCTACCACAACCCCTTAGCAAAGCTCGAGTGCAGCACCAAAGCGCAGAAGTGTAAATTCAATAAAGCTATGGCAGGAAATGCTGTGCTGCCTCTCATTACATCACCCTCTGACCCAAGCTGCTCGCTGACAGCTTTTGAAATCTGTTGCAGTAATGGAACGACAGCCTGTGTCCATGTAACTTAATTGTAGGTGAGGAAATCTTGTTAAAGAGTCTATTCTCACTCTCTCATGGTGGACAAAACAGGGAACAATATGTTATGACACAAACTTCACGTCAAATCAATTTCAGATCAGGAAAAAAAATGAACTAATTGTATTTACACAGACAAAGCCAAATTCCTCAAACCCCATTTACTAAAACTGCCCAGCGATGGTTTCAGAATGCAACCAGGGGGTAAAGATGTTTACAAAAAAATGGCTTTTTCAAACAGCAATCAGTCAAATAATTTTCCAGTGCTGGATGGAGGATGATGGCTGCGTGCCGAGAGAGGCTAATTGGCCTTGGGTTTGTTTAAAGCATTGTGATTAATGAAGTTTCTAATGAGAGCTTTATGATGGAGGGAGCCATCCATCTGCCGCCGACTGCTGCACTCATCAGGGACAGGCTGGACTGAGTAGTCGGGATTATAGCACCGTGGGACCGGCCTGGGCATTTTTCTTCTGCTGCCCACATCCTGATGTGGCAGCCAGTCAACACTGAAATCAGTCATGAGTGGAGTCCCCCCCATGTTACACAATGACCACAAACACCAGCAAGACTGAAAGCACCGAACATCACCCACAGAGAATTAGCATTAGTGACCACACACAAAAGAGAAAACAACTAATTGGACTTACGGAAATGGTGATCACCGAACACATCGTCCTCATCAAAGTATGCTTGTAACGGAAAACATAAAAGTAAAATAATGATGAAATAATATGATACAGAACACACACACACACACACACACACACACACACACACGCACACACACACACGCACACACACATACACATACACACACACATCCAGAAAGGGAGAATGAGTGGGTGAGAGACAGAACCAAGAACAAGCCAAAGTGTCTAATATTTCATGGGTCACTGACAGATAGGTCAGCATTTCACTCTTGAGAGGTTTTCAAAATGTGCTAGTTAAATTATTCCTGTTGCAGGAATGGTGCTATTTTTTTTAATGGGACAAATAATAAGCCATGGACTCTGCAGAAACACAATGATCTCGCTGTTCATATACAGCGCTGTACAAAACTGAGACCACATCAAATGTCCAACCCAATTTCCAGACCTGAACCCCACTGGAAACCTCTGGAATCTGATCAGAAGAAAGATGGACAGTCAGAAGCCATCAAACAAAGCCAAGCTGCTTGAATGTTTGTCCCAGGAGGGGCACCCAACATGCTGGAGGTCATGCAAAATTAGGATTATTCCAACAAATACTGATTTCTGACCATTAACTTAAAACATTGGTGTTGTGGGATATACATTAATATGAATTTGTGTTGCATATGGTGCTTTTTTGTTCTTTTGACCACTTGTTCATTTTCTGCAAATAAATGCTATACATCATATTTTTATTTGGCATTTGGAATAAATGTTGTCAGTAGGTTATAGAATAAAATTAAATGTTTAATTTTACTCAGACACATATCTATAATTAGTAAAACAACAGAAACTGAATCCCACAGCTGTATGTCTAACACCAACAATCAAATTGATAAAAATAACATCTTCACTCTCTGAAGGACCGGAGCTGA
This sequence comes from Crenuchus spilurus, assembly GCA_036984385.1. Lineage (NCBI taxonomy): Eukaryota > Metazoa > Chordata > Actinopteri > Characiformes > Crenuchidae > Crenuchus > Crenuchus spilurus. Next base: position 42,716 of record BRDA01092690.1, read on the forward strand.
ATTAGTTGAATATGAACTATATCAGGATTGTTAATGTTAGAATTAAACTGTGTTAAATCTCCAGAGGTGGGGCTGTCAAACTCTAGTCAAACAGCTGTTACAACCTGAAAATAACACACAAATTATGTGAAAGGGCAAATATTTGCAGCTAACCATGCACACCAGATGCAATGCAGTAAAGAATGTGTCAGGAAAGAAATCAAACATGTAGAATTTGTGGTTTACCTGTGAAACAGTAAGAAGAGGCAATGAAGTGTCACTAGAACAGTATACAGAACAGTACATACTGTTTCCCTCATCTTTTAAAATTTGTTTTATCCTACAAACCGGATTCCAAAAAAGTTGGGACACTAAACAAATTGTGAATAAAAACTGAATACAATGATGTGGAGATG